>OY282558.1:340197043-340276061 GCA_958295665.1 Tipula vernalis | reverse complement strand
TGTTTTGACAATATTAAAAATATTATGATTTTCATCAAACTACCGCCGCAATATTTTGAAAATTGACAATACTTCAATCTATCTCCTCATAGTATTAGTTTGATCAGTCCTATATAACAATATTGTTACATGTAAAAAATCGTGACCGTTAAAGAAGGGATGGATAAAAGGAAACCTGAAAGAAATGTTAGCTTTTCTTTATATTCCTAATTATTTATATTCTTAAGCTTTTTACAAAAAATGGTCAACTTTTGGTAAGACGTCTTAGCCTTAGGACCACATTGACAAAAAATTTTAATGTCACGATTGCTTGCGAAATTTTCTGCTCTTTCATTTTGATAAGCTTTTTTTCTTGTACATTTAGTAGTTTTATAGATATTAGCGAATAAACATAAATTAGGTAATGATTTTTTGCATTTGCTTTTCGTTTTTTGCAACCTGTGAACTTTCTTTACTAGGGTTTTACCTTTATTTTCGACTAGACGCTCGATCATTTGTGTGTTGTATTATTATATGCAGGGAACAAAGTAAATTTAGCAGTTTTGATTGAACATTATAATATTTGTTGACTTTCAATAAAACAGCTTCAGAAAAAAACTTTTGGACACTAAATGGAGAATAATAATTTTTTTCGAATAATCTCCAAATACGATAGTAATAAATCGATAAATGAAAACAATTTTTTTTCTAAAATGATAGTCGATTACATTCCGTTACAATTAATTTTGTAACACTTACCCAAAACGATTCAAATGTTACAGGAAATAGGAAAACTTATATTAATGAATCCAAAGATAATCTGAGCAACTTACAAAAAGAAGTTATGAAAAATTAAAATCAGATATTTGTTCAGGAAAATTAATTTTTATTTCATCAAGAACTGAAATTAAACTGAGCAAAGAAATACAAATGTGTATCTACATATACAAACAGAGAAGAGTAGGCAGCTACTTGTAAAATTCCTTTTGATGTTGCTTTGCTAACGATACGAGTATACACAAGAAACCTCATTTACTTTCCTTCTTAAATTGAATAATAAAGAAATAAAAATTAATTTTGGGTTTAATTTTTTCCGTTTGAAATTATTGTAAACGAAAAGGGAAGACCGACGAAAACAAAAGTAAATATAATTAAATCTTTTTTAATTAAATTAAATTGATTAGAATTCCAGATACATTACATCTATATAAATTCTATATCGCGCTCGTCTATTAAGACATTTATATCGTATTTAGTATTGTGTGCCGTAAAAATTTACCATAATCTATATTAAGCACATTGATAACCCTTCTTTTCAATAAACATTCCATAATTGTTTTCGTTATCAATAGACTGTGAAATTTTTTGTGGTTTTCAGTTATTTTAAATCTTTTCATGTCGTTGGAACCCCCACGTTTAAGTAGAGGAAAAAATGTCTTTTTTATATTACTGTTAACCTCACTAATCATCATAATAAATAGTTACGAGAAAAACAATTCAATTCATTAATTTTGAGAAAAGCAGAAAAAAAAAATCTTCACTACTCTACTTCAATATAAATTATAACTTAGTAGCACATGTTCATTTAGAAAGAAACAAATCACTTTGTGTATGCCTTGTGACATTGATTTTCTTTCGTTTTCATATATTTGTGCGACTGTGTGTGCATGTTTCAAATATTCAACGGTTTGTTAATTTAAATTAAATTAAAAATTTGAACAAAGATGCACAAAAAATAGTGAATTTACGATACAGAATAGAACGCGACATAATTAGTCAAGTGACTTAATTTGAAATTGTAAAGAAAAAAACCATAATTAATTATAAAACCAAAAAGGAAGAAGAAATACGGAAAAAACAGTGAAAGAAATTTTAATATGTTGATATAATTAGTGGTCGTGCAAGTTCAAACGTATTTGGTATGTATAAAATTTGGGGTTACAAATAAACTGTGTAATTAGGTACGACGAGCGCTTTCAGATCTTTCAATAGGTTGGTCTTTGAATATTTACTAATGGAAGAAAATCAACTATACGTTTCCACTATCATGCTTCCATGAAATTTTCGATGAATGAGGAGTACGCTTATCAGCTCTACGCTGTTAAATGGTATCGTTAACTGTGACCGTTCTGAAGCTTTCCTACACCTAAAGCTCAGAAAGCAGCTTGCGCTAAGAAAAATGTTTCATACAAATTTGGCGTAAAATTTAGCTAGCTAAATAAAATAAATTTTTGTTGGCTGATGATTTCGCTAATCTGTATTCACCTTTACGTGAAAATTTTGAAAACATCAATTTTCAAAGCATTTTAGCCGGAATTTATCTCACAATAATTTGAACATATTTTGACATTTTTGATTCATTTTAGAATGTATTGTGAATTATTAGTGTTTTTCAATGAAGACAGAAAAAAACGAATACGCTCGAAATGTTTGTGCAATTCTTTTAGGAACTCTGACTGGTGTGCGTGGGACTTATTTTCTTCTATCAGTTGGCTTGGTATCCTTATACTCTCGCCATATACAAGTTCGGCGGAGCAGGTTTGTAAGTCCTCGCTATATGCCGTTCGCAGCCGTTCTCTCTTCCTTGGCACATTATTATGCTGCCTTCAGGGTCCTGTGCCACCTTTCTATGAACCCGTTGCATTTCGGGTTGTAGGCGGTGGTCCTTTTACGCTCGAATCCCAATGTCTTGGCGAATTCGACGAACAATTCCGACTCGAATTGCGATCCTTGGTCGGTGATTATGGACGTTGGGACCCCGAAACGTGCGATCCAGTGACTTAGTATTGCCCTTGCAACGGTTTCGGCTCGTATGTCTGTTGTGAATCGGCCTATTATTGTTACACAATATCGCTGTCCTTCAGGAGATTGGTAGTGGACTGACTATATCCATATGAATCTCGTGGAAATGTTTGCTGAGAGATGTTTTGTATGTCTTGTAACTTTTGCTTTCTGGCAGGCTATACAGCACTGGACCATTCGCCGTACGTCTCTCTTAATGTGCGGCCATATGTACTTCTCCGTCATTGCTTTAACAGATGCTGCAACTCCGGTATGTGTCAGATTGTGTGTGGCTTCGAAAGTGTTTTTGCGGAAGCTCAATGGAATAAACGGCCGTGTTTTTCCGTTTGAAACTTCGCAGTAAAGTGTTTTCTCTGAATTAAATGAAATTTGAATTTTGACAAATTTTAGTTCGGTGTTGCCCTGAATGAGTTCTCGTAACTCTTCGTCTTTTTCTTGTGCTTCAGCAATTTCTTCGTAATTAACCGTTTCTGGTAAGTTGATTTGTTCTAATCGTGATAGCGCGTCGGCTACCACGTTCTCAGATCCTGTGACGTGTTGTATATCTGTTGTAAATTGTCCTATGTAATCCAGGTATCTGAAGTGACGCGAGGACGCTTTATCTAAATTTTGATTAAACGCATATACCAATGGTTTGTGATCTGTGAAAATTGTGACTGTTCGGCCCTCTATGAGATGTTTGAATCTCTTGACTGCTGTATAAATTGCTACCAGTTCTCTATCGTAAGCGCTATATCTCTGCTGTGCCGGGGATAATTTCGACGAAAAAAATTGTAGGGGTTTCTACGCCGCGTCGATTTCTTCACCTTGTTGTTGTTGTGTTACCGCTCCCACTGCGGTGTCGGAGGCGTCGACCATCATCGATATTTTCGCTGTTGCTGAAGGGTGGACCAACATAGTCGCTTTGCTCAGCTGCTTCTTTGCTAAGTTGAACGCGTCCTCAGCTGCTTCTGTCCATTCGATCACTCGTATGTGTCGCTTTTTCGGCTTTTCTTTAGAAATTTATTATGCCCAAAAAGCGACGCAGGTGGTTTACCATTTGGGGTAGCGGAATTTTAATAATTTCTTCGATGCGCTTTTATCCCTTCACTGGTAAACCTCGTCTCCTAAAAATTTAATTTTGTCTCTGGGGAAATTGCATTTCTCTATGTTAATTATCAACCCATTCGTGCTTAGTCGCGAGAAAATTTCTTCCAGGTGCTCTAAATGTTGCTCCATCGAGTGTGTTGCGATGAGTACGTCGTCCAGGTATCTAAAATAGTAATCTAGCCCCTATATTTCCGGCGTTTCTTAAATCGAATGTCATGCGGACGAATTCATATAAACCAAATGGGGTAGAGATTGCCGTTTTCGCTATATCACTTTCCTCTATCGGGATTTGATGGTAAGCTCTTACCAAATCTATCGTCGAGAAAACTGTTGTACCCTCCAACTGTTGAACGAAATCCGTGATATACGGAATGTGATACCGGTCTGGCACTGTCGCTTTATTTAGTGCCCGGTAGTCTCCGCACGGCCTCCACTCTCCGTTTTTCTTTGGCACTAGATGTAACGGGCTGGCCCATGGGCTGTCTGATCGTCTACAGATGCCCTGGTCTACCATATACTGGAACTCTTTCCTCGCTATCTCCAATTTTTCGACACTCAATCGCCGCGGCCTGGCGAATACCGGATGGTCTTTTGTCACTATGTGATGTGTGACTTGATGCTTCGGTTGTGACATTAACGAGTATACACTCAAGTCTCTAGGTACGGGACTCGTCCTATATGCATGTGGGTGTGATTGTGTGTATGAACCATTTATGCGCTTTCAGACAGAATTCATGAAGTCACACTGTATTTTTATGATAGTTTCTTTCATGAAGTCGTGTGTATGTGTGTGTGAGCGAGTTAAGTATTATCACTTGGTAAAGAAAACTATTTAATATATTTTTAATGTTCTTTATTAGAAGGTTCGTGTAAAACTAACTTATCATATATGGAAAAATGATTTACATGGTATTTAGAAGTGCTACGTTAACAAATAATTAATTATAATTATAATTCTAAGAATTGTATATTAATGTATCAAATAAAATTATCATTAAAGAATTTAGCTTACGTTATAATAAATGATGGGAACAAAATAGTAATTTAATATAATTTAGTTTAAATGAAATTAAATACAGGATGTTGTTGCGATAACATAACTCCTCCCCTCTAAGAGTGAAGCGACGGCCATAAGGTCGCTGGGTTTGTGGTGTCATTGGTTGTAGCTGTAATCGTGGGTTCATCTTGCTGGATTGGATTCTTCCTACATTGCATTAAATTGAATTGGTTGACAATCTTATAAATTATATAAAATATGATTATTAGAAGAATAGTAAATCCTGCAATTAAAGATTTAAATGATTCATTAGTGGTCTGTTTCAATACAATTATTTCCTTCAAATTTTCCAATGTCCAATTATTCAGTTTTTGAAAGTTGGGTTTTTCAACTATCTCAAGATGTTGAATGTCGTTGTATATTGTTGAAATTATTTCTATCGTGTCCCAATATATTGGAGTTCTGCTTTTGTATTCGAAGCCATTTATGGAAATTGAACAGTTTTTGAAATGAATTAATAATATTCCTTTCAATGATTTGTGTTTTATGTTGGTACCACACGATGTTTCTATAGCAACTTCATTTTGCGATATGATAAGCAGGTGTTCGGGTTCAAACATTTCTATTGTGTCACCGATGTCTGTATTGGTTATTAAGGTGCAATTTGCTGGTTGATTATTGATGATATTTGGGACGCATCCATTTACTGTGTTCGGTTGAATGGATTCTTTTTGGCAATATCTTGTCTTTTCGATGGTGAGGCATGGTTTATTCACATATTGTTGAAAATATTCACTTAATAAAAGGAACGGGGTTTTAATTTGGACAGTGTAGGAATTGTTAATTGGTAATTCTTTTAAATGGTAAAAAGAAAATGAATTTGGGTGAAATATTGGTATTTTAATAATAAAAATTATATTAGTATGGTTATAGTAAGCTTGAAGTTCGAGGAATTCGTAAATGTTTTCGTCGGAAAAAACATTAACACTTTGTTCTCTTAACATAACGGAAACGTAATTGATTTCGGTTGGGTGTAAGATATGTTTAGATATGATCCCGAGTTTGGCTAAAAGTAATGATTCGGAAATATCATTCAAATGTTCACTCAACATGTCCATGTTGAATAGTATTTGTTCAAAATATTGATTGATATGCAAGGTTCGTTCAATAACATCTAATTTTTCGATTATATTGTCATGAAAATTATTCAAGTATTTCTCTAAATGCTCCTGTTGTTTGTTTATGTGTTTTGTGATATTGTTAAATCTTCTCAACATTTGTGTGTTAATATAGATTTGATTTTTCATTTGATTACTAATTTCATTCTGAGTTGATTGTAAACTGTTTAATTTGGTGTTAATTTCTACGTGGTCTTCGTAGTCCATATTTCCAGTTATTGTTTTAATGATTCCTCCAAGTCCGTTGATAAGTCCTCGTTTGTTTCTGTATTTCGGCCGAATTAGATCTAAGTCGTTTGATAATGTGTGACATTTCTTCCGTAATAAATTTAGTTTAGGTAAAAAATCAATATATTTCATTGATTGATTGTGAAAGTAGTCAATATTTCTTGTTATTAAATTTAAATTTATGTCATACTCTGTTAGGTTGATTATGTGAAGCAGTTTCGAATAACTCGTTATTATTCTTGCATTTCCTAATTTTAGGGGTAAAAGTCCGTTGTTGTTATTCAAGTCATGAATTTCTATTTTTTGCTGTACCGTACTTTGAAGTTTAAGTGTCCTGAAAATAAATTAAGTATTGCGTTTATTTTTTATCTTTTGCTTATGAACCTTTCTTTTGTCCGTCGTTACTGTTACTTTATTATCACTTACAACTATATGTTTCATAAACCTAGGTGCTAACTTATTTCTACGGTTTTCTAATTCATAAATCTCTTCACCTACTTCATAATTTTCTGGTTCTACTCTATTTTCATTTAAATTTTCTATGTTTCTCGTTTTATTTACTAAGCTAATATTATGTGCTAACCTGCATAAATCATCATAATTTTTAGAATGGTTCCTAATGAAATCTTCCCTAGATTCGTTGTTTTGTTTTGCCAAATTTAATGGGTTTGATTTGGTATAATGTCCATTTAGTAGCTCGAATGGAGTTAATTTGGTCGTCGAGTGTATGGCATTATTATATGTAATAATTGCTTCGTCCATTATTTCGTTGATGGATTTGGTCTTATCTTGATTAAATATAATTCTGATTATTTCTGTTAATGTTGAGTGGAAACGTTCTACTGGTGAATTCCCTGTGGAATTCTTTGCAGTAGTATAATGTATTTCTATGTTATATAATTTCAAAAAATCCTTAAAAATACTTGAGAGAAATTCCTGTCCATTGTCTGCTATAATTTTCACGGGTATACCATGGTGGGAAATGAAATGTTTTAAAGCTTTTACTATATAAATACTATTTCTTCCTATTAAATGGTAGGCACTTGAAAATTTACTAAATTTATCTATTATAGTTAGAAAGTTTTCTTTATGTGAAGCATATACATCTATGTGTAATATTTTTAGTGGTCTATCCGGGGTTTCCGTTAATTCGTATTTTATTTGTTTAACATTTCTTTCATATTTATAGGTTTGGCAGATTTCACAATTGTTAATTATACTAGAAATAACATTTTTCATTTTTGGAAAGAAATAATCTCTTTTTAAGTGTAAGAGAGTTTCTTGTATACCTCTATGGTTGGATTTAATATGGTAATTCCTAATTATATCTTCTTGGTCATCTCTCTCTACTACGTCTCTTACTATAAAATTACATCTAATTAATTTAATCTTAGAATAACTAAAATATTTAGAAAATGTTGCTTGTACGAGTTTAAAGGTCTCATCATCTGTTAGTATTCCTGTTATTTTTTTCGGAATAAAATAGTTTTTGAATATTTCTAACATGACTTCCTCTTTCATGAAGTCATTTCTTCGTATTATAAATCTTTTTTGTGTTTTAAATAATATCTTATATTTTATATCTGGTTTATCTATTATACTATTTTCTAGTATAACCTGGTACGTGAATTCGTTCAACGATCTTTCAGATATTGGTATTCCCTCATCTAAGTTTTCCTCTCCAGAATGTATGGTTTCTAAATCTCCTACATTATTAATAATTGAATCATTCGAACTAGTTTCTTCTTGTAAATTAATTTCTATACGTGATAATGCATCTGCATTTGTATTCATTTTCCCCTTTTTATAATGTATGTTGTAGTCAAATTCTTCTAATTTCAATCGCCACCTTACTAATTTGGAATTTGGTTCCTTTAACGAGAAAAGCCATACTAAAGGTTTATGGTCTGTTACGATGTTAAATTTCCTACCGTATAAATACGGTCTAAAGTATTTCGTTGCCCAGACGATTGCTAATAACTCCTTCTCAATTGTACTATAATTTTGTTCGGTTTTTGTTAGAGTTCTACTGGCATAACACGTTGGCTTATCGGACCCTATTGGTCCTTGGGAAAGTACCGCTCCTAGAGCGAAATTGCTAGCATCGGTCGTTAAGTTAAAGGGTTTGTTGAAATCGGGGTATTGTAATAATGGGTCGTTACACAACAAATTTTTGCAGGTTTCAAAGCATTCCAAGTAGGTTTGATCAATAACAATACCTTTGTCTTTTCGTAAGCATTCAGTGAGGGGTTTTGTAATTCTTGCAAAATCTTTTAAGAACTTTCTATAATACCCTAGTAACCCTAAAAAACTTTTAATTTGTTTTTCAGTTTTGGGTAACGGGAATTCTTTTACAGCTTTAATCTTCTTAGGGTTCGGTTTAACACCTTCCGGTGTCACTACGTGGCCCAAAAATTCAATTTCCTTATGTAAGAATTCGCACTTGTCCAATTGGACTTTTAGGTTTGCTTCCCTGAGTCTTTGAAATATTTTACTTAAATTTTCAGTATGTTCTTGTAGGGAGGTCGAATAGATTATAATATCGTCCATATAACACAGACAAATTCGCCCTTGATATTCCCTTAGAATGTTATCCATTACTCTTTGGAACGTTGACGGCGCATTTTTTAAGCCGAAAGGCATTCGAATAAATTCGTAATGCCCATTGTCAACACTAAAAGCTGTTTTGGGAATGTCCCTTTTGTTGATTTCAATCTGATGAAATCCGGAAGTTAAATCTAATGTACTAAAATATAAGCATTTCCCTAGTTTATCTAAAATTTCATTGATGTTAGGAAGAGGGTATCTATCGTCTACTGTTTTATCGTTCAGTTTTCAGTCGCCATTTTTGTTTTCCACTAGCGTCTGCCTTTTTTGGTACGATCCAAATGGGGGACGACCAGGGTGAGAAACTGGGTTGTATAATGCCCTGTTCTAACATTTTAGATATTTGTGATTTTATTTCATCTTTGTGGATTTCAGGGTAACGGTACGATTTTTACATCATCTGTTGTGTTAATAGAATGTTTAATTTCGTTGGTGAATGTTAAAAGATCACCGTCTTTAAGGAATATGTCTTCATGTTTTTTGCAAGTTTTAAGTAGTTCAGTTTTTTCTTCGTCATTCAAGTGGTCCAGTCTTAGTAAATTTTGTAGGTCACTGTTTGATTTAGTTAGAATTTGGTTTTTAAATTGGTCGATTGAATAATTATGTAATTCGAAATATTTCTGTTCTATTGATTCTACTTTTAAGGGTTGTTCTAGCCTAAATGTCTTAGGTTCGTTTGATGTATTTTTTATTTCAATGTTAGAATACCATTTGTCACTATGGTATAGTCCTTCAGAAATTTGTATTTCGTCCGTGATTATAGTTGGTTTTAAATAGAAGTCTCCGTTTTCTAAGTCTACTGGTAGTCGTGTAATTAATTTAGAGTGTGGGGGAATTTCATATGTTTTTGACATTAAACAAGGCTTTGAAAGTAATGGGATCTTAACTGTATCAGTTTCTAAATAATTGTCTATGAAATTGAGTCGAATTTTTAATTGTTGCATCATTTCTGTACCTATTAATCCGTCAAAGTAATTATGGAATTTAAAGAGATAAAAGGTCAAATTTTCGTTTGTTCTAAATTCTTTAAGTCCAGGTATAACAAGTTTTTTGTCTATGTTCTGTTTATTAAATATAGTCGTAATTTCTATAGGGTCAATAACAATAAAGTCTTTTTCGTCGATTAAAATTGGGTTTACAAAAGATTTTGAACTACCTGTGTCAATAAGAAATTTTAAATTTTTATTACCGTTCCTAATATGAATGTAAGGAAGAAGATGGTCTTTATTAGTATTATTATTATTTATGTCTAAATATCCGATTTGTTCTCCGAGGCGATTAAACGAAAATTTTCCTCGTCTATTTCGATTTCTTGTTGAGGTTCTAAATAATCTTCTGGAGATTCTAAATAATCTAATTCTGTTGTATCTGTCACAGAATCATTTGATTCGCCTTCAATATTAAATAGTTCTTCCGATACAAATCTTGGCTGGTTAGTGGGTTGAATTGTTCTATTTGCTTGATATTGATTAGGGGATCTATATTTTGAATGTCCACTTGATATATCCATTGGTTCTGGTTTTGGATAATTGGGTTTTGTAAACTGGTTTGAATATTGTTGAGGTTTATAATATTGTTGAAAGGTTTTGTGATTGGAATTTTGTGGGGTTCTAAAATTATTAAAATTTTGAGGTGGTCTTGGATAATTAAAATTATTTGGAGATTGGTTGTAAAAATTATTTGAAGGTGTCCTGAAGTTAAAATTAGGTGAAATATTCCTAGTTGGTATTTGGTTATATGAAATATTCTGTCTCAGATGTGGGTTATTTTGTGGCTTTGAGATTGAACCAACATTTCCGTGAAGTTTGAATGGTTGGTTATTAACTATGTGAATTTTATTATTTTTCATATAGTTGATATTTTGTTCTCGCAAACAATAGCTAAATGCTTCTGCTAGTGAACTGGGTCGCATTGCCCTTATGATTGACCCTAAAGGTTCCTTAAGGCCAGATAGGAATGTGTTTAGACACATTTGCTCATAGAGTGTTTGTTTAGATTTAACAACGTTATTATCTGTTTCATGGATTTTAATATGGTTTATTATTGTAGAATATATATCTATTATTTTAGAATAAAAACTTTCAACTGTTTCATTTATTTGGGTCATAGAATGTAAATCTTTAATTAAACTAGTTTCATTTCTTTTATCGGAATAGTGAGTCGTTAAATTATTTTTTATATCAGTCCATGTCAGTGGAGTCCCGTACATGTTTAAGACGTCGTTGGCTGGTCCAACTATCTTATTCCGTATTGCCCTTAATATAATTTTAGCGTAACTTGTACCTTCAATATCCTTCATTAAACTAAGAATTTCTTCGACATTGTCGATAAAGTCATACAGACTTCTAGTATTTCCCTCGAATCGAGGTAAATCCTTAATTGCGTCGGGTATACGCAAGTGATTAAAAATCGCGTTATTCGCGTCTGGATTCATTTTGAGTGAATTTAATTTAAATGATACTAAATTATTACTTTTAATTTTAATATGTTCTAAACTTATACCGTAATCCGCGGTATGTTTTGGTTGAGTGATACACGAATTCTTCAATTTACCAAGTTTTTTAAAAGGTGGGAACATAAAAGGAAATAACTATATAAAGGATAGCGAATATAACAAAATATAAGACTTACCAGACCAAACTGCCGATTATTGCCCAATACCAGTTGTTCATCGCCCCGTTGTGACGTCAATAATATTTAAACACCAATATGCCGTTGATGTTGAAATTTTTTGTGAATTGAATACCACAACTATAGTTATTTTCTGTTTATGATTTTTACTTTTTTCACTTTTATGCGATGCACTTGAATAAATTTTCTTGATATTTTTCTATATATATATAGATTAGGATAGAAAATTTTCACAATTTATATCACAGTAAACGAAATTTTCGTTTAAAAGTTTCCACACACTTTTGTTTTAAATTATTTTATTCTCTTTCACTTATTTACTTTTTCGTTATCTACGTTTATATACTTCTACTTTATTATATTATTTTATTTTGTTATATACTTTTTGGTTTACTTTATATTATGTATATATTATTATTGTTATTTTTGTATATTATTTTTAAAATTTACGATAAATATTTTTATTTTTATATATTGATATTTAAAAATATCAATCCTATCAACTGCGCCAGTTAAGTATTATCACTTGGTAAAGAAAACTATTTAATATATTTTTAATGTTCTTTATTAGAAGGTTCGTGTAAAACTAACTTATCATATATGGAAAAATGATTTACATGGTATTTAGAAGTGCTACGTTAACAAATAATTAATTATAATTATAATTCTAAGAATTGTATATTAATGTATCAAATAAAATTATCATTAAAGAATTTAGCTTACGTTATAATAAATGATGGGAACAAAATAGTAATTTAATATAATTTAGTTTAAATGAAATTAAATACAGGATGTTGTTGCGATAACGTAACTAGCGCTCAAATCGAGTTTTCACTACAAAAACAATTTTTCCAAGTCCGTCGTGCGTGAAATATCATCCACTTCACATCTTGAATATTACTTATAACATTTATAAGTCTTCATTTGCTATTTTATATTTTGTGAAACATGGGCAGTAAATGCGATCACAAATGCAATCATAGCGAAAACCGAATGAAAATTTGTGCACCTTGTGGTCGGAAAATTGTTTTAAGTGGTAGAACATTGGAGTATTTTTGAATAACGCCATGTCGCGAGGAGCAGATACAAAGTCGTATAAATGTGAATTTTCGATTGTCCGATCCTCGATTTCCGACTAGTATCTGTGTGAATTGTCGAAGAATTCTAAATGAAAACTTACATCCAGAGAGCGCGGAGAACTCAAGCCGATCATTCAAAATCATGCCCAACTACGAAGATATTATTTTGCTGAAAAATACAAGGTACGGTGGTGAATCAAGTGTCATTTCTTGTGTATGTTATATATGCCAAACTGCACGCTGTAAAGGTGACAAAAAAAGAAGGATAGGTGTACCAATAATATCACGTTCAAAAATAACATCTGAAAATGGCATGTATGCCAAAAAATCTCCTGAAACAACTCAAACTAAAGTAATGCGTGCGCCGGTAGAAAAATCCGGTTCGACTTTTAAAATTTGTAATATTTGCTTCCAACGTACTGGTAGAGGCATCAGACATGTGTGCTACTCAAAAAGTAAGCCAGCTCGTAAGAGAGTTAATATTGAAAAGTTTGTTGAGACTCTTCCTGCAATACAACAAGAACAGTTTCATACGTCACTGGTGTCCAAAAAAATGCAGGCCACCGATAATAAGACCATGGAGAAAATGAGTACGGGATGACGCAAAAGCAGAGATCTGAACAAGCAAGGAATAAATGCCCAATTTTCATTTGATAATTTATTTGATTTTCAAATTGAGTCAGGTACTTCTGATAGACAGATGAAAAAATTATGTACTTTCATTAGAAAGAATATCGGTCGAAAATCGGTTCCTAGCAATTATTTAGCAGAAGCGTCAAAAAATCCAAGGCATTAGATGAGGTATATAAAAGTACTATTTTGATTTTCGAAGTCGATAAAAATATAAATAAACAAGAAAGACCAGTAGTGTGAGCCGATGCCGAAGAAATATTAGAGTGGTTTTTTTAGTAAGAATAAATTTAATTGGCAATTACGTTATTAAAGTTATGGCTGACGGGTCAAGGCTTCTTCAAGATTTGTATGACTATTCTTCCAGAAGATTATCTATGTATAGATTCAGATGATGGTTCTAAAAAACAAAAATTAGTCTCAAACAACTATGAAGGGAAGTTAACAGGAATTCATAAATTGATAATTTTGGGTGTCGTCCCTCTAATCAGTGAAACTTATGATTACGTAAAAATTTTATTTGATTTGATTAGAATAAATTCTATTCCATTCAAATTCTTGCCAGATTTCAAGCTTCTTCTGCTAGTAAACGGTCAACAAACGGCTACATCGAGCTTTCCTTGCCCATATTGTTTCGTGCGTCTTCAAGATCTCAGAAGTCGAAAAGAACTAGATATTGGGAAATTAAACAATGACCATGAATTAGACTTAAGCGATGTTTCATACTCATTAGAGCAAGATGTTTATAGACTGAAAATTTACGGAGATTTAGAATCAGACTACCAGAAATTCGTTTCACTTGGCAGTATTAAGAAACAGGCCTCAAGGAGTAATAGTACAATAAATAAGCCGCTTTTTACCAAAGAATCGAGTGTTTCTGTCATGGAAAAGTGCGTTGTCCCAGAGCTTCACATTCTACAAGGGTTTATAAATCACTTGTTCTGGGAAGGGCTCGTACCTTTGCTAGGCAGGGATAAGGCCATATTATTGCCTCAGGGGCTCAAGTTGATATCCAAAAACTATCACGGAGAAGTTTTGAAGGGAAAGCCTGTAGGAAGCTTCTTAAGGAACCAGAAAAATTGTTCGATAAAGAAATTAGTGGAGCAGTTGGTGGTAAATTAATCATGATACCCTATGTTTCTGCTTTCCAAGCAATGAACAAAAATGTAAAAGCTAGTTTCAGTATCAGGAGAAATGAAGAAAATTTGTCAAAATATATAGATGAATTGAGAAAATCGGTCCTGGCAACTGGAATAAGTGAGACCTTGAAGATTCACGTAGCGATTCGCCATATAGAAGAAAGGCTTAGTTTTCTAAGGGAAGGCCACGGATTCGGTCTCTGGTCCGAGCAAGCGGGCGAGTCAGTTCATCATGAATTTTTGAAATTCTGGAATCGATGGAAGATCAACAATATTTTGGACCCAAAATACTCCCAGAGATTGAGATCAGCAGTGGTAGAATTTTCCTCAAAACACATTTAATTCGTAAGAGGCTTCATTATATTATTCAATAATATAATGATCTTTGTACTAACTCCAATCTGTTACAGGTCTTATAGGAAGCTGCTGTACCCTGTTAATTTGTGCAAAAGGAAGATGAATATATGTATATTTATACTCATTTCAAGTGTTTCAATAATTGAAATTGATGGTTACTTGCATTTGTGTTATATGTATATATCTCATGAATTATAACAATAAACTAATTTCACTCACACACATACATAGGACGAGTCCCCGTACCTAGAGACCGGACAATCGAAAATTCAGATTTATACGACTTTGTATCTGCTCATCGCGACATGGCGTTATTCGAAAATAGGGATCGGTACGTAATTCTGTTTTAAAAAATTCTGTTTTTACAAAATTCTGTTTTTTAGAAATTTCAGTTTCTCGAAAAATTCTGCTTTGAAAAATTCCGTTTTGCAAAATTCTGTTTTACAAAATTCTGTTTTACAAAATTCTGTTTTTTTAAAAATAGTTTTTGTCATTAAGTTATCCATCTATTGTCTACTCAGATAAAATAATTGCTGTTCGGTGTTAGGTCCATTGTTATGGAATATTATGTACAGTGGTGTACTTAGACTTCGCATACCTAAAGAAGCAACAGCGACGGGTGTTGCGGTTTTTGTTGGCCAAATTTAAGAGCGAATCAGAAAATGGGATCGGTGCTTATTTCCGTCCACGCGAAGAAATACCTTACGGTCGTGCCACGAGAAATACGGTCAGAAGAAGGAGGTGCGGTTTTTAGTGAGTAGAAATCTTACACTACCGGCGACATGGGTCGACGGTGTCTTCGGAAGATTTTCCACCTACCAGCGTATTAAAAAAGAAAAAAAAACACACACACACACATACTCAGACACACGACCACACAAACACGAGTACACACACACACACACACACACACACACACACACACACACACACACACACACACACACACACACACACACACACATTTTTCTTTCTAATGTAATTTCCCGATTTTATTTTTTCCACCTGCATTTTTGACATTATCATCTCCTTTGACAAAACATCTATCAATTTATAAAGCCCTGCATGGCGTTTCCCGTCTACCACATTCAAACGTCGGTGCCATGCTTCAACGCTGTTTTGGCTTCTCGGGAAATATTCCGTTCCGGGTTTGCTTTGGTTCACTGTCCAAAATATTGGAGAATATAATGACCGATTTGTTGTCCTCAAATAATTTTTTTCAAACCAGTTTCCAAACTTTACGGATTCTCTGTGTTGAAACATCTCTTTTAATTCTATGTAATACGGATTAACTTCCTGGAACAAAGGCTAGACTCTTAATCATCCTAATTTCTAAAGAGAATGATACGGAATTTCCCTACAGTTTTTTTATCCCCTCCTTTTGGATTCTATGCCATAAAATTTGCCCGAAGTGGAACAAGCATCCTTTTACATTTGCGTTTGGTAAAAAAAATGTTGCCGATGAAATAATGGCTTTTTCAAAATCACACACGATTCTCTGTGGATTTGGTTCAAATTGGAATTTTAAAAATAGTTTTTTTAATTCAAAAAAGAAATGGTAGTACAATTTTAAAGATTTTTGGCTCATTAAACAAGCAATTAATGGTATAACTTCACCTTCAATCAGGCCATGGATAGAAAATAATTGCCGCATTATGTACGGTACCACTTCAAAAGTACCATCCATTATCCAGCATGTTGACTCTGCTAGGAGTTGTAGAGAAGATCTGGTACCCATTATTATGATCTTTTCTCCGTCGACCTCAGACTCACACAAGACAAATAATTCTCCTTCCAATTTACGTAATTATTCAGGGATGTCAATAAGGGCAAGGTTTTGTTGCTCAGCAATTATGTTTTTTCTTATTCGATGGATCTTCATTTTTTGAGCTTCTTTTGTTGGTAAGAAAACTCTAACATTCTCAGGACATTGAACAACAGAATTTCTTATAATTTATGATGGTTTATTTCCTGATTTTGTGGCTAAAGTTTTAATGTGATTGTTTGTAGTGCAAACTTCCAGATCACTGGCCACTGGTGGATGGGTATGCTTCTCCCATTGTTCTTTCTTAATTTTGTGTATCCCATCTTCCATTATAGTGGTAACTCTGCTTTTACAGTGCAAGGATATTCTTTTAGCGCAAGCCCAACTAAAAGTTCCTTTCTTGTGCTTTCTTTCAAAATAATAAAAATAACCGTTAACATTAAGTTTGTTTTGACCTTTGTTACTTTTAACGATGGTTATGTCCTTTTTGAATTTATTTTTAACTTTGTTTTTGAGTACGTGTTCAGTATAATATGTATCAAGGAAAGAATTAATTTGTTATTTTGTCTACAAAGACAAAATCAGCAAAGATACTTTGTTAATACAATATTTTGTACTAAATTACAGCATATGTGTATAAACACTGTAAATAAAAATTATGTACATGTTTCATAAAATTCTGCTAAAAATTAATTGCAGAATTAATTTTTAGCAGAATTTTATGAAACAGAATTTTGTGAACCAGACTTTTGTGAAACAGAATTATGTAAAACAGAATTATGTAAAACAGAATTATGTAAAACAGAATTATGAAAAACAGAATTTTGTAAAGCAGAATTTCGTACCCAACCCTCGAAAATACTCCAATGTTCTACCACTTAAATGTTGGAAGTAATATTCAAGATGTGAAGTGGATGATATTTCACGCACGACTGTCTTGGAAAACGCGAAAATTGTTTTTATTGTGAAAACTCGATAATTAATTCGGTAATTTTTTTGTAAAACTCACTTCACTATAATTTGCGTAATTTGTAGACCCACGGTATCGATGTGAATTAAATAACAATGAACAAAAAAAAATAAATAATGAAACAACGCATAAATATTATGTTTTAATAAAATTTTTATTGACTAATAACAATAAGATATGTACCTGAAATGAAACGTTTATATACCCGAAAATGCACGGCTTTTCCGTGTTTAGAAAATGGTAAAATGATAATTGTCGCGATTACCTTATGCCGAGCAACGTACATACAAACCGAATGCGAAAAACAAGACGAAAATATATATGTAGGTATCAGAAATGACTGACTCGTTTATATGGTGGAGTGAATGCGGAATCGTGAACCAAGGTGAAACATAAACTTAACTATTAGCTCACCTGGGGGCCTATTCTCGAATTCCACATCTATTTTCCACATGTGGACATCTGTCAAAGTTCACACAAAAACGTTCGAAAATTGTAATTCGTATATAAAACAAATGCGGCATGAACATTTTCCTATATGGGGAATTTATTCCACATGCTTATACCAATTCGGAAATATTCCCTTAGTACCGAAAAAATTCAATTTTTATGAATTTTGACAGATGTCCACATGTGGAAAATGGATGTGGAATTCGAGAATAGGGCCCCTGACCTTTTCCATGAAACTATCGATCCTCTCGGCGGGATTCCGGCTGCAACTTCCTCTGGATCCCCAACAATATGGTTTCGTTGGGCTACCTACCCGTTTAATGGACCAATGTCTGGGTGGTCTTCTTGCTCGTTCTTCTTTCTTTAGACTGCAACGTGGTTTTCGCTTATTCTGTGAGCGCTTTTACCTGTGCCTTTTCTCTTTGAATTCTTGCTTTAAGCGTATTTTTATCACTCGTATTCATAGCTACGAAAACAACAACTACAATTCGGGTTAAGTATGGTAAAAGTGAGTTTTACTAATAATATTCACTTTATGTCACCCATATTCACTAAACAATAAGATAATGTGTAAACGTGAAAATTTGTAAAAAGCAAAGCTTACTTTTATCAGTTTGCAATTTTCCGATTTGATTACTACTAAAATAACATTTTCTAAAATTTTTAATGATTTTGAAAGTTAATTTTTTCCGGTTCATGACAATTTCTCGATGAAGACTTTTGATATGTTTTTTCTAAATGTGTAAGGAGTTGTTTACGCAAAAAAAACAGTTAGTTTGCATGAGAATCATAAGAGTGCTTCTCAAATTAGTCGATTCTTACGATGAGGTACGCACTCGAGATTGATTTTCTAAGTGATATATTTTCGAAATATTACATGGAACACTTAAAGTTTGGTGGAATTACTCATATGAATAAAGTTTCCATATAAATTTTGGCTTGATATTTTTTGTACAACTCGAATGAATTTTCCAGAAAAAAATTAAATTAGTCACCAAATCTAATACCAAAAATCCGCAAATTTTCTTAACCATCACCAAAAATATCACTTTAATAGGGTTGAATTCACATCCATTAAAAAATTCGGTCTCACCTCTTTTGAATTTTATTAAATTTTCAGCTATCTTAAGAACTCAACACATATTTCCTGTACTTTACTTAAATTTAGATGGAAAATAAAGAATCTACTACATATTTTAAAAATTCTCTATACCACCAACTTGAAAATCATTTCAAAGCAATATATTATCTTACATTGGATGAAAGATGAAGCAAATTAGAAGAAAATCGTTGCACAGCACAGCAAAAAATAAAATAAGACAAAAAAAAAAATAAATCTTAAAGATATTTTAACGAGATAAGTAATTAATTTTAAATAAAAAATGAATATTTATTTGTTGTAATTTATGCACAAGACCATTATAGTTATGCTATTGCTTCAGAGCTACGACTTTCACAGCATAAAATTTAAAGAAATTGTTTTTTTCGTTTTAGACATGTTAATTAGGAAAAAAAAAAATCTTCAAATCACAACCAATTATAAAATTATTAAAATTTATATTGAGAGAACAAACACAAACAAAAAAAAAAATCATTTGACAGCGACTGTACACAAATACATCACAACGTAATTATTTAAATTTTTAATTATTAATTAATTTTTCGTAGCGCTTTTTGATTTATTTTTGTTTTTATATAAACGAAAAGTTATAGGTGTGAAATCATTGTTTTTCATTGTATTTAAACAAACTCATTTTGTTTTGTGGATACAATGATTTTTTTGCTGGTGCAATATGTAAATAGTTTTTTTTGTGCCTACAATGTGCAAAATACTACATAGGTACTCGTACTTTAGCGCATATTCGCAAAAGTTGAAAAATATATGAAAATATTTTTAATTGTATTGAATATGCACGTTCAGAATTTGTTATCCTGTATAGTAAATTTATTTATACGATTAGTTCAAATAAAAGTTAGAAAATCAAAATAATAAATATTGATTCTGTTCATGTGACACGTGAATAAAACAAATTCTGATCTTCCAATAATGTTTTTTCATAAAGTATATTTCTATAAATCTCTTTCATTTATTTATTTAATCACATGAAATTTTGGTACACTCCATTTTGAGCCTTAGCTCATTCATAATAGAGTGCATATTAAAAAAATAAACAAAAAACTACAAGCCACAATCCAAAACAGCACTGCCTCCCGGTAATTCAGTTTTTTCGTTAAGTTTTTGTAATATTAGATCTCCCCTTGTGATTAACGTACTGCCTTCTGCTCCTCGGGGCCACGATTGTTGTACGTGGCTGATTTATAAGTAAACTGTGTCAATGTCTTTTGATATCTCTCGAGTTTATTGGCCTAATATCAAAAATATACGCACAGCCAAGTCTATGGAATATGACAACAGTATTTGTGGCTTACGGTAATTCTGCACTCTTATCATTTAAAATTTCAATGAATTTAATTTATTTTAGTCTAACATGTATTATCTTAAAGCTATTTTGACGAATATGAAATTAAGAAACGAAAATATTGAAGCCAAAAAAACAACAGTTTTTGTTTACTATTAAGAATTTCGAGAAATTTCATTTTCCATTTAAAAAGACACTTATTGGAAATCTGGGATATAAAATATTTAATCATAGACTAAAAAAAAATTATAGAGACCTCTCAATTAAGGATAAAAATTCAAACTGGAATAAAAAAAGGAAAATGGACTGTGTTGTAAATACGTAAATGTGGGCTCCGGTAATACCATTCAAAAACATATCAGCCAGAAACGAAAGGCGTTTCAGTCATAAAATTGCCCATACAACATTTATGACAAAAGTTCCTTTAAAAACGGAACTTCAGTCCAAAAAAATATGGTTTTCGATCAGAAAACAGTTTGACTTAAATGTCTTTTGAGAATTTAAACTACGCAACCTCCTACCAAAGACCTCCTCCGTACTACCAAAGACTATGTAAAATATCGAAACGTCTTACGTTTATTTTGGAAAACTAATGGCCAGTCTCCATTCGTCGCGACGAACAAAAAATGGCATGATGCCATGACAAAATTGGTATATTATACTTACAACTACTAACATAACAAATAATTATATTTTCTCTGTTTTTGTTTATAAAATGGAAATCTATTTAAATGTGTTATTTTGGATTAATAAAATATTCATTCAAACCAAGTATAGACTTGTCCTCCCGTTTATATCTCGTAGTTTTTACTTTAGGATTTTTTATTTTATTTGTACAAATAAATTAAATTCAAGCTGCTGACAAATATGTTAAGCTGAAAGAAATGTAATAATATGAATGTCGCTCGTTTTGCCACCGATAGCAATCAAATAAAATTCTCCAACTGAAATTACAATTAAAAATTACGTACAAGTCAAGCCTTGTTATAAAAATCATTATTAAATTAAAATAATTCAAAAGTAACATTTCATTATCAATAAATTATGTTTGTCCACGACTAACGTATAATATATCATTATACGTTTGTTTCTTCAATCATAATGATATCCATTATTCACTGCTAGTTTATCTAGTAGTCCTTACTTCCATTATTCACTACTACCAAATAAAAATTTCATTTTTGAAATTTTATCTAGTAGTCTTTTGCTATTTTCATTATTATTAAATTGAGACGTCAAAATGTCGACGTAAATTATTTTAGGTTTATTTAACGAATTTGATAATAAAATAAAAAAAATTTTCGGCCGTGGACAAAGTATCGTATTCTACTCGTATATAATGGCTGTTATTCACTCGGATGAATTACGACACTCGCCTATCGGCTCGTGTCGGTAAACTTCATCTGCGTGAATAACAGCTATCATTATATGCTTGTTGAATAATATACTATTATTGTTATTGTTCTAATGATTTTGAAGAAACAAAAATTTTTTTTTGGCATGGCACAAATAATTGAGAGTAAAATACAAATTGCTCTCACTTCGCCGTGCCAAAATTTCAAAAAAGATGGATATTGTGATGTTTTGGTTCTCTTTGTCACGAGTAAGGCGCATGAGCACAATCAGCTTTGTTTATGTGTTCATACCAATTTTACCCAATAAACAATAATTGGCACAAGCTCGTGCCAATTATTTTCCGTCGTGACGAGTGGATACCGGCCATAAAACAACAACAAAACTAATTAGAAATTACAATTGAATCGCAATAACTTTATTTTCTTATTCTCTTCACAAACAAACCGATTTTTGGTGATTTCTCACTTCCCTAAATTTGTGTTAGTTTGGTTTTTAAAAATTTTACTTTGTTTATAAAATAATATCGTAATTTGGTTTTCGTATTTGTAATTTTTTGTATGGGTCTATCATTCAATGTGCGAGCAAAAAAAATCATTGTATTTAATACTATCTGCAGCTTGTGTTCAAATCTGGCCGTTTTGTTTGCTAGTCATCACAAGTAATTGAGATTTGGCATTTAACATTCATTTCACAATACTATTTAAAATAAGAAAGGATAAAAGAATTCAATCCATTTATTTGTTTCACGATAATTTTTTTTTAAAGCCACAGTCAAAGTCAGCGTTTATGAATTTTTGTAGAATCTACACCCCAATTCTCATAGACGTATCATTTCAAGTGATACGATTATACTCACGTCATTTCATTTTTACTATTCTGTTAGTCGTTCCTTACGTCCAAAATCACTTTTAACGATAGATGTCACTTCAAGTGATGATCAATCATTTAATTTTTTCAAGTGCTAAAGAAACGATCAAAATGGAAGAACGAAAGTAAGACGTATTTATAATTTTTTTTTTTTTTAATTGTTCGTAATTAATTTACATTTTTTTTAGAATAACTAATTGCCAACAATTTGAAATGCTCGTACAGTTAATGGAAAAAATAGAGAAATAGCAAGAGGATATATGAATTTTGGAAACTCAAACGAAGATTATAATTCAATTTGGAAGGAATTCACAAAAAAAATTAAATAGCTTCGATCCTCCAGTTCGTACCAATACAGAGTGGCAAAAGGTAATTTTTGAATTATTTTGTATTTTCTAGGTTTCTATTTTGTGTTATGATTCATTCTAGGTGTGGAATGATTACAAGTGCAAAGTAAAAGGTAAACTAGCGCACAATAAAAGCGAGTTGTCTGCAACGGGAGGGGGTAGCAATAAATTATATACCATTTCTTCATTGGAGGAAAGCGTCATTGACATTTTATTGCTCAAGGAAGTTTCTCAACCATCCCGTAAAACTTTTGGCCTAAACAATATAAATAATCAGCCACTGGCCGCACGAATCCAACAACCAGCTATGCGGCACTGACACCAGAGGTGACGGAATACCAAATCGATGAATTCGAATCGTTGCATGAGATTGAGACTGAAATGAGTTTGAATACACCACCTCATCAGAATACACCACCTCATCAGAATACCCAACGAAAAAAAAAAATAAAAAATCGTTTGAAGATGAAAGAAGATATTTCTTGGAACTTCAATCAAAATCCATACAGGAGATTAAAAACTACTCAAAAAATGTGTCTAGATACATGCGAAAATTGTATGAATTAAAGGCAAACCAATTTGAAATCTACAAAGAAAATCTAAAAGACAAAAAAAAATCTAGGAAAGAGACGTTAGAGTTTAAACTCAGAACAATTGAGTATAAAGAAAGTAAACTGGCTTTGCAGGAGAACCATCTGTCACACTAGTGCAATACGTGATAGATTAAACACAATTTTTTTGATTCAAATATTTATTTTTTTTTATTTAAAGATGGACTGAATTATACTCATTTTTTGTTATTTTTTATTATTTGAATATTTTTACAACAAAATTGAATTATTTTAGCTTATTGAATTCATTATTTGCTCCCTTATTCGTTCCGCAGCGTTGTTTTGTACATCGCCCACTAACGGTACTAACAGCTCTTCCTCGTCACTTGGTGCAGTAATGGCTATTCCTGTATCAATTTTGTACTTAATGCACAGGTTGTGCAAAGCACAGCAAACATTAATTATTTGTCTTGCTTTATCTGGTGAATAATGCAACTGCCTTTCTCCAAGTATACAGCGAAAGCGGTTTTTGAGAACCCCTATAGTTCTCTCGATTATATTTCGAGTTTTGCATGCTTCAAGTTGAATGCTTTCTTTTTTGGGTTGCGCTCTCATTGTGTAGTTCGAAACGGGACGATCAGGTATACGGCTTAAGTGCATACTAAGCATCAATTATAAAAAATGTTTGTAGCGCAAAAAACTCAAATAATGTTTATTAATGTTACCTAAAAGCCAAGTATTCGCTTCACCATTATCATATTCGAGCTGTAGCTGAGTATCGTGGTCACTAGAATTAAAAATGTACGAGTCATTACTTGACCTAGGATGATTTACATCAACATAAGTCACATACATTAGGTCGTCGCATACCTTAAAATTAAATTTTATTAAAATTAATTTCATTTTGTTTCAAAATAATAAATTATAAATAATTATATACTTACAAGCATGACGTTTAAGCTGAAAAATCCTTTTCTATTATAGTACAAATGTCTGATCTTTTGGGGGTCCTACGATTCGAACATGCGTGCCATCGACGCATCCTATCATGCCAGGAAAACCGGTATTTTCAAAAAAAGACAGCTTAATTCTTCTCCTTTCTTCTTCGCTGGTTGGAAATTTAATTAATTCTGAGCATAATTCGCTTTCCATAATATTGATCATTTCTGATAGATTTTTGGAGAAAGTTGGTTGAGCTACTGCAACGAAATTCTCGTTACCAGCACCCACAATGCGGCTGCTAGTTTGAGCATAAAACAAATAGATGCAGATCGCACTGTTAGCTTCACATAAGCTTCAATCCTCAATAATAAATATTTACAAGCGTCCTTTTATTTACTCTAAATAATTTTATAAACCTATGTAAAAGCAAAAATTTGATATGAGCAATAAAAACCATACTACAATTATGACGCTTACAGAAAATCCGGCATTTCTAAGGGATTAGATTTGTCCTGTAGTATTCTACGTTGGACGGCTGTGCGGCCCGATTATTTTCCCCGTCACTTTCACTGTCATAAAAAGAATCAACGCAACTCATTTTTGTTATCAACTTAAAGAAATTAGAAATAAGGAAATCAAAACATGAATTAATCGACAACTAAACAAAAATTTTATTATAGTTTTTGACAGCTGTTGTCTTATCAAATTTAAGGAAATTATTAGAGTTACCCGATATTTATTTGATTACTATCGTCTCACTTAGGTCGACTTCGAGAATACAAATTTTGATTATCATGTGATACGACTACAATCACATCACCTGAAGTGATACGACTATGAGAATTGGGCTATTAGGATTTAGTACCATGATTCGACAATATTTGAATAAATCTGAAATTTTAGAATTTATGTTTTAAAATATAATAATATTTGAGCTACTTGTAGTTTGAAGTGTAAATTAGAAAAATTCATTTTTTCCTATCTGAAGCATAGAAGCCAGGCCAGGCCATATTTCAAAGTCGGTTTAAATTTCCCCGTTCCAAATAATCCCCGTTCATTAAATAAATCTGATATAATACCCAGTCCAGTTTTCCACTACTTTCAAATCTTTTGTGTTTTGTACTATTGTAATATGGTGAAAATATTTATATCTTGAGGTACAAAAAATTATAAAATGATCCGATTATTTATATCTGCGAGTACTTGAGTGAATTGGCAGTTTAATTATGTTTATCATTATTAAGTAAAAAGGTAAAATTAATCAATAAATGATCAATATATATTTTAACTGAAACACATTTCAAAATTGCAAAATTTCGACTATTTCAAAATATTGTGTTCTTTGACAATTTAATTAAATGAGCGATAAATTCTATTTGTTAATCATCCATCTACCTATATTTATTTATTTGATACCTACAGAGACAACAATCCGTACAAACAATTACGGCTGACTAATACAATTGTTAAAAAACTTAAATAAAACATTCTTGAACAAATCTCTCGACAAGTGAAAATCGAAAACTTGAAAAACTGAATTGAAAGACCATAGTTTGTTGGTACCAGGTCAATGAATAAAAGCACATCACGTGGACGCATTCGGCGTTCAGGAGCATAGATTTTTAGGCGTGCGAGTAACTCGGTACAATCGATACGGGAATTAATGATATCGCGCACGTACAGTGCGGAAGCCACGTTCCGGCGATAGTCTAGACGTTGCGCAGTTTCAAAAGATTACATCGATCTTGATAAGGTGGGAGGACATATTCTACAGCACGCCTATATAAATAAAAAGATCACACGGACAGCGGCCCACAAAGAAAAATGCTCATAAAAAAATATGATCACAATTAAAAATGTATACATAGAATAAATCGTACATGAAAAAAGTGAAAAGTGAATTTGTAAAAAACACGGATTTTTCAAAGTGTTTTGCATTTTCCTGGCATCTTTGCACAAATACATATATCCAAACCGAAGCGGCTTTGGCAAAATCCCGCACGTTGCAAATTCCTACTCATCAGTGATTGATTAACTACTAAAGTTTAGTTTTAAATTTAAACAAACATTTTTTTTCTGTTATTCCCATTCCATTCATGTATGTTTATATTACAACATATTATTCAACCAACAACAATCTCGCATGTTTATTTCTTTCGGAGATCGGAGAAGATAATCAGAAAATAAATTTGGTTAAAGAGCGAATTTTGTTTTGCAGGTTTTCACTGTATTCCTCGAAAAATAATTTCTACGCCCAAATAAGATTTTTCTGTACCCATCATACTTGAATTTTAGTATGTACATTATTTTCGCTCAAGTAATATGAGCCCTGGTGCCTAGGCTTCGGGGTACTTCCAAAGGACATTATCTCTAAGTTGTTTTCCCAGCGGTTATGCCCCTTTTAAACGGATATAATGTCAGAGATATCAGAGAAAAAACGAAGATAATTTCCACTTATAAAAGGGCTGCAATACCAAACTGAAAGAAATAGACAAAGATCCTTAAACGAGAAAACAGAAAATATTTCGAATATTTTGAACCGATTTTGTACGCACCCATAGCCTGGAAGAACCATAACATTCGTTTCACTTTCTACAACAATTTTGTCTGGGAGTTTGAAACAAAAATACAAAAAGAATCCCAATTGAACAAGTTTTGACGTGAGCGCCTCTTTATTTGTTTAATTTCTTTCCTTTTGAAAGCCTTTTTTTTTTTTTAAATGAAGTTCAATTTTAAAATGAATGTTAGCTATACAAAAGTTGTATACGAAATTGTAAAACGATTTTGAATGAATGAATAGCTAGAAAATAATTTTCCCTGGACTTCTTTTTTAGTTGTTTAATTGAATCTCCTTTTCGTATAATATTTCAATCACAAATCCAAAAAGAGTCCCAGTCAAAAAAGTTTTGACTTGTCAGCCTTTTTAGTTTTTTGATTGAACTACCTTCTCAAAAGACACTTCAGTGTAAAACTATTTTGAATGAGTTACTTTTTAATTTTTGACCGAAACTCCTTTCTGTTTTTCACTGAAATGATTTTGACTGGTATTCACGCAGCCGTATGAGTGTCTGTATAACCACATTGGGAGTATTTTTGAATTCGTATTAAGACGTCTCTATAATATTAATTAAGTCTACATATGTTATAATCATAAAATAAAAAAACGGCGCAAGCAAATTTTTATTATTTATTTTAACGTGAATATCTTTGAATAGCGGTTGAGTTTTGGTACCTTTTCTAAAGCATTACGATTATAAAAATTTTCATATCCTTTTCAAAATAAATAGGTGCCAACTAAGCGGTTAGTTTTTTGTTTTCAAATTTGGATAGCTCTTGAACCGCCATATTGGGAAACTTGAAATAAAAACCAAATAGGACACTGGCAAAAGAATGCTTCATAATTTTCGTTAACTATACAAAATTAACAGATTATTTAACAAAAGAAGGTTCCCTATAAATGTACATCAATTCAAATCATTTTCTCCGAGCGATGGAAAGTGTGAGAGTAAAAAGTGGTGCTATAAAGATTTAAAGTTGTACATTGCATAGAAATGCTTGTGAGCATTGTTGATATTGCCGAACCTGTTGTTCTATTCATCCAATTAAGTACCCTCTAAGAACTGTATACCGAAATATTAATCAATTTCGTAAAACATAACGGTTCGCAAGAAGGCCAGTGACTAGACTCAAAACAATATTATTCTCGTATCTTCCTTGAAAATCTACTGGTATAATTTTTATTTTTGGTGGCGATGTAATAAATATTACAAAATACACTAATTATTAAATATTTATTTGGTGTGTTAACTTCTGCGGTCAGCGGTCAAGAGGCTCATTTATTTTTTGTACCATTTGGTTCTGTTTTGAAGATTCGTCAGGTACTCCTGCTGCCATCGTCCCAAAAAGTGTTGGGCCATTTGTTGTATGAGTTGCTATCTGTCCAATTTTGAAACCATGACACCTCCGAAATCGTCTAATGGTAATTGAATGGTAGGCCACCCTATTAAGAAATGGCCTGGTGTAATGTAATCCAGCTGAATACAAATTGGCCTAGAATTTAAAACGGCTTCAATTTCAGCAATTAACGTTGACATCTCTTCTACGGTAGGTATTTGCCCATTTGTAACCCTCTTTAGATGAAATTTTGTGTTAATATACTATTAGAAATTGTGTTAGCATTTTCATTTAAAAATTTATGTAGCTCATTCAATTGGGATGCTGCTTCGAGGAAATTGGAACCGTTGTCGCAGTATATTTCGCTACATATGCCTCGACGCGCAATAAATCTTCGTAGTGGTCCGATAAACGCTTCTGTGGTAAGGTCTGAGACTACCTCGATATGCACAGCTTTGGTAGCCATACATATGAACAAACACACGTAGCTCTTATGTGTTTTTTGCCCTCTTCCTCTGATGATATGCGTCAATAATGGGCCTGCATCAATTCCTACTTTGTAGAATGGTCTGTTGAATTCCACTCTTGCATTTGGCAAATCACCCCTCATTTGACTCAACTCTTTGGCATTATATTTGACGCATCTGATATAGTTGTGTATGATTTCGGACTAAAGTTATACAGCCCACGATCCAGTACTTTGAACGTAAAGTTGCCATCATTAATGTAGCTTTACTAGTGCTTCAACCATGGGATTTTTCGCCGGTAAAATTAATGGATGTTGGATGTTGAATTGTACGTTTGCTTTACCCAGGCGTCCTCCAACTCGAAGCAATTCAAACTCGTCAAAAAAACGTTGAAAAATTTTGATGGAGATGTTGAATGGTGCGATCCATCCTAATGTATGATCGTTTAATTGAACACGAAACTGAAAAACATCTTTTACTGGGCTCCAATATAATCCGAGCGCTTTAACTGACTGGGATTATTCGATTTCGAGTTCTGGCGCGTCATTTAAGTCGTGAAAAATTTCTTTTAGTATAGATTTATCTTTGGCTAATCATTTTCTCAGGGTAAAGGCTGATTTGGATAGGATTGAAGTTATTTGCTGCTTTATGTCTGGCTTCTTCGACGATATCTGCACCAGACATCAGGTCATCTACATAAATATTTTTGGTAATGTGGTTTGCTGCCTTTGGGTATCTTTTTCTATTACGTGCTGCGGCTTCATTAAGTGTTGTGCAGGAAAGTTGCGCCCGCGGTACCATATGCTGAAATGGTTCTTTTGGACTCTCGCGCCAGACAATCCTTTGGTATTTACAATCTACATCGGCTACGCGTATTTGTCGAAACATCTTTTCTATGTCGGAGGTGAATACAACTTCGAACTCTCTGTTGTGCTTTTGGCAGACCCATCAAATACCACTCTCAATTTAGTGGTCTCACTAGACTCCTTTGTAACTCCATGGTGCGGCAAATAGTACCCCTTCGCCTTTAATTCTTCTCTCGGTATTGGTCTCATGTGCCCCAATGACAAATATTCGTTCATGAACTCTTTGTACCGCATAGCAAACGTGGCATTTCTGGTGAACTTCTTTTCCATCACACGCATTCGTTGGATTGCAATATCTAATGTTTCGCTTAAAACGGTAGGTGATACCACGTAAAAGGCTAAATAATGCTCGCACAGAAACGCAATTTATTTCATTCTATATTTCTTGCAAGTACGAAAAAATCGATACAATTGTGTGCGTTCATGTTGTATGTATATGAAAATAAATCAATACATCTATAAACAGAATGCAGAAACAATATCTGTATATTTGACTTTATAAGGAAACCAACACAAATGAAAAGCCGGAGCATAATGGCTGTCTCATGAAATCAGTAAACCACTATCAAATGGAATCGGAAAGAGAAACGCTGGCCAAGAGGCTAAAGGAAATAAGCATTCGAATTGAGAAACAAACCGAAGGTATTTTGTTCGCTGACATCGTTAAATTAAAAATAAATTACTCGTTCTAGTAGCCCATCTTGTCCATTCTCAGTCAAGCGCATCTTGTAATATAATTCGGCAATATTTAACTTTACCACATCTCGAACATATTCAACTCATTTCTGGTTTTTTGAACATCTCGCTTTGTTGATATATCGAATAATAACAATATAACGAAATTCGTGTTTACGTAAACTGTATGAGATTAAATTATCAAATGAAAATTCGATTGCAAAGCTGTACCGGTTGACCCACTGTCATTTGAAAGTCAAGGTCATTTTTTTAAATGGAAACATCTATTTTTGATACCGGACGGATTCGGAAAGGTCGGCACATTTTACGCTGGAAATGATATTTCAAAGTTTACTATTGTGACCTTGAGCAAGTCAAATCAAGGTTAAGTGTTTAAAAACCACTCAAAGGCTGTTGATTCGAATTTAAAGGGTTTGCTGGGCATAATAATCGTTTGAAGTATCTATAGCAGGTAGGGAGGGTGCACAAATGTCATTAACGGTGACTTTAAAGCCAATTTTCAAGGTCATTTGAAAGTCAAAGTGATTTTTAAACGGAAATCCCTATTTTAAAATGAGTTTCAGAAGAGCGGGAATTTTTACGTTTGAAATAATACTACGAAGTTTATTATTATGATCTTGGGAAAGTCAAATCATGGTACTCATATGCTGTTCATTTAGATTTATGAGCTTCGTGTGGTGGCACTTCGAATAGCAGAGAATTCGCAAAAAAATTAAAATACCTTGTCATTACTTTTAGCGTTACTCCTTAACAATGACGCGAGCTTCATTATCGTGAGTCGCCTCGCCACTTACGTTTTTTGTGTAGAGAAATATCTTATTATCAAGGGAAAGCGCCATTTACATTGAACTTCTCCTTACGAATTCTAATTTAACCGACGGTTTAACACAACACAAAAACTGATTTAACACTTTGAAAATACGTACAGATTGGTAAAAGGTGAAGTATGTCATCGTCCACATCAAAGGTTTTCACATTCGAGCTACTACAATATCTTCCTACTCCTTTCCTAAAGACATCTGTTTTTTTCATTTAACATTTTTATAAACGTCCACTATGGACATATGACCTAACGATTCACGATTTTATTGCGTCACCAGTAACGCGTATTGTTATAAATGTTATAAATGATATTCAATAAACAGAAAACCATAATATCAGTAACACAATACAGTGAATAATGCACAGAGCAACATAACGAATTTTTTATGGCTACTATGTTTCCTGTGTTGAAAAAAATCTCATCTAGATGAGATCAACCATATACATTTTTAGATTCCGGCTTACAACCATATGAAGTGCGATTCGAATCGCTCATGATTGGTTGAATTTTATTCATTCAATTAACAATAAATATGAATTTTCTGTGATTGAGATGGAAAGGAAATTTTTGAATTGTGGGTGCCCAGCGGTATCTAAGAGTAAATTCACCTTTCGGAAAACTGACACAGAAGGAAACAAATGTTTTTCTAGATATACGTGAGACACATGCTATTTACACAGTCTTCTCACTATCATTACACGATCATTGAGTAACTATTTTATACGACATTTCTGAATGTAATTGAATCCATTTCTCTAGTTTCGCACATCTCTTAATTTAAAAATGTATGAATCAACAAAATCCTTGCTTGCTCTAATAATGGATTCAAATTAAAATTTAATTTTTCAAATATCATATTTTACCTCATTCTCAAAATCTGTTCTATTAATTTATGATTAGATTTATTATTATAATGTATGTAGTCTCATTTCTAAAAATGTGTCCCAACAGTTTTAATTATGAGTAAATAAGCATACGAATATAACATGAACATACTAAAATTTTATGTATGTAAAATATTTTTCAAAAAAAAAAAATTATTTATTATTAAAATTTATAATAAACTCGAATATGTACGAGTATATAGAGAGTAAAGAGTTATTATATGACTATTTTAATTCAACATTTTTTTTTTAATTGGTGGAACTAATTGGGATTGAAAATTATATAGTTTACGAAAAATCTAAGGGTGCGAGAATTTGGAAAATTTTCATGAATAATATATCGAAAAATCTAATTAGAAGAACGAAATACATTTTTGTTTTTATACCTTAGGGGAGTTGTTTAATGAAGGTATAAATTTTGAAGATTAATTTAATTAATTAAAATATTACTAATGCGAATAGGTAATCTTTAGCAATAAATGAAAATCAAATTTAAGATTTATTTTTCGTTTTCAAAAATTGGGAACAATTGTTCATTATTTTACCATGAACTAGCCCTACAACATTAAAAAAAATTATTTTATCAAAATGATTCCGTCCATAAACATAATTAACATATTTGAACTGTACTCTTTCCATATGTGTATAAGTACTCATTTTATTTATCATAAATTACATAATTACTATTTATTTTTATAATTAACCGATATAATTAAAAAATTAAAATTTAATTTATTTTTGCATTTTTTATTCAGATAACAAATTTTTGTTGTTGGCATGTTTATTAATTTACGGTTTTATATGACGTGATAATTAGACTATTTGCTTGGCATAATGATGCTTTTTTTTGTGGGAGTTTAATGAAACGAACATTTCTGTGTATAGCTGCTGTCCAATTATGATAAAATTGCACTAATCTACAAAAAACATTATTAAATTTATTTCGCTCATTTGCTGCAACAGTGACATAACTCAAAAATTACTATTGTTCAGTAAACACTTTTAAAAATATTGAATTGTAATACTTTTCGACAATAATTTGAAAATGACATAGGGGTATTGTTTAGAGATGTAAGGGGAATATGTTGATAGAAACACAGTCTAATAATATCTCTAAAAATCCGTGTGTGAAGCTATAACCCAAAAACAATTTCAAAATTACCATTTTGAGTTATGTCACTATTGCAGCAAATGAGCTATTCGTAATTATGAGTGATTAATGAGTGATTTCAATAAAAAAATGTGTATTCCAATCAGTGAGAAATTGAGCTTAATTCGAGCTATTTAACTAAATATCTTCATCATTGTTTAATTGATAGATCGCCGAATGATAAGGTCTTTCGTTGAATTGCCATAATACCACTTCAAATAATTGTTGAATCTGTTTTAAAAACTTTGAAATTCTGATATCTTTCAAAATAAAATGATTGTAAAACATACCACGGTGCTCTGGAGTCGGTTTAAAAAAAAAAGTGCGATATCTCCGAAATTCTTTCGCCCAACGTTTGGACACCTAAAAAGGAGTACTTTCAGCCGCTACAGAAAAAAATCGGCTCGGCGCTTTTTTTTTCTAGGACGAAAATACGAAAAATAATATGCCTGGAGAAGATAACGCCCTTTCATGTGTGATGATGATAACGGATATATATACAGGGTGTCATTTATAATGATAGATATAGAGTTTCCAAGAAGGGCTTGGCAATGGATGTGATTCCAAAAAGCGTAAAAACACAAAAAAATAATAAAGATTTAGAGACGTTCGTAAAACCCGTTCTACACCGCCTCGAGATAATTGGCATGTTTTGGTTTTGAATGAGAGAAAGAGAGCCAAGATTAAATGTTTACATTTAGTATTCCAATGTTTTACATTTAGTATTCCGGTAGGCACTGACGAGAAAACAATAATCTGAAATCGCTCATTTTTCTATTTTCGATATGTTTTATCCGGATTATAAAAAGCGTGGAAATCACGAAGAAAACCATTTCAAAATATGTCTGTGTTGTGGAAAAAAATCAAAAAAAATGGTGATCATTCAAGGAAAGGTGAAATCAAACTTGATGGAAGTAATCTCGGGTTTTGATAAATGTGATACAAGAGTACCAGTTGTACTGTGCCCAGCTTGTAATATACGCCTGGGCAAGTCATTGAAAGAAGATAAAATATGTGAATTCTCAGAAATTGGAAAATTTCTGTCTGTGAAGTATAGCACGAGATCTGTTAGGAAAGGAGACCAGTGCCAAAGTTATCTTTGTGTGTTAGTTACCGGCCCTGTGGTACCAAATTTCTCGCGAAATCTGACACCAGTGGTCGTAAATAAAAATCGCCAGGAGAAAAAAGACAAAATGCGGTAAGCCCTCTAAGGTTCCTGAAATTAAAAAAAAAGTAGTTATCAAACGTTGTGGTAATTGTTTAGGATTATTGGCCAGAGGAATTAATCACGTGTGCAATACCACGAACTTGTTAAATAACATGCAAAAATTAGGGCTCAATTCGAAACAAAAACAGCATATATTAACTCGCTTATTGAAAGATAAGATAGCTACAAATTCGTGGGGAGGAGAAGGCTCACACTCACGTGACGAAGGGTTAAAATCCGTCTCGCAGCATCACAAGAAACCATTGGCCATGAATGTTTTTGGAGGAATAAGGGAAAAGTGTTGAGAATTGCTGCTTTCATCCGTGCAGAAACCAACACACCAGGAATAATAGAACCCAAATATCAAAAAAAATATCAGTAAGTAATCATCGGTTTGACGAGTATTTTGAGCCACGAGTATTTGCATTTGTCACAACTAAAGGTGAAAAATCTGTCAATTCTCCAGAGTTTGTCGTCATTTGCAAGAATCTGCGAAGTTTCATTCAAGATGTAATAGAGCAACGACAAGTTTCCAATGTACAACTCAAATTCGGAATTGACGGTGGGGGTGGTTTCCTAAAATTTTCTCTTTCCATCCAGTCATCGAACGATGAACCGCTCATGGCACCTCAAGAAAAGCTTCCAAGTACAAGATATACTGAAAAAATCCTCGAATCTGGGGTGAAACGATTATTTATTCTTTGTTTAGCCCCTAACACTCAGGAAAATTACCATAATGTCTCGCTTATATGGTCAGCATTAGATATAAATTCCTTTCTTGGAACAATTGCAACGGATTTGAAGCTGGCCAATATTATTTCGGGTCTTATGAGTAACTCAAGTGCACATCCTTGCACATGGTGCGATGCTTCCCAAAAAAACTTAATCAACTCGGGCAATTACAGAACGATCAATGATTGTTGCGCCAAATGCGAAAAGTGGCGTTCAGAAGGAGTACTTAGAAAATCAGCCAAGTTATTTGATAACTGCATACATCCACCTCTCTTCAATGCAGAAGAAAATAAGTGGATCATCGACGTAATCCCACCTCCAGAATTGCATTTACTGTTGGGAGCAGTAAATACCCTCTTCCACCATATGATGTTGGAGAACGAAGAAGTCAGCCTAAAATGGGCCCGGGAGTGCCACGTGAACCGGCAGTGTACCTGTGGTAGTCCAACATTTGAAGGAAATGCGTGTAAGGTCTTGCTCGATAAGGTGGATATTTTAGATGCCATGAAATGCTTTGGCTGTGTCAAGTATGTGGAGACATTTAGAAAATTGAAGAAAGTGGTCGATTCTTGCTTCTCATTGAAACTAGACCCCAATTTCAAGAGATATATTGAAGATTTTAAGGTTAGTTATCAAGCACTCGAGATACCTGTGACACCAAAAATTTGTGGCGGTCAACGCATGTGTACATGCGTTCGCCGTCACACAAAAACAACGCGCCCTTTCGACACCAACCGCGCGACACAAAAAAAACAACAAAACGAACTACTGTCTCTTCCATGTGAAGAGACAAGACGAAAATATAAAAAATAGAAAAACAGTCTCGTCTCGGATTTTGTACTGCACGCACGCGCACTCAACTTACAATATAAAATGGTGGTGGTGGAAAAATAAATCTAATTAAATAAGTATGAAATAAAGAATAATTTAATAAATAAAATACACAACAACAAAATATAATAAAATAAAATATAATTTATCATAAATTTAAATGTGGCGTTTTAAATAAATTAAAAATAAGTGAAACGCTAAAAATTCATGGCATACTATACCATGTAGTAGATTTTTGTTCCGAAACCAAAAGAGGACTAGGGTTTTATAGCGATCAAGCTGTCGAATCGACCCATGCAGATTTTAGTAAGACTTGGAATCGTCACCAAGTACTAAAAAATCATCCTGACTATTCATTCAAATTATTGCGAGCTGTATGCGAATATAATAGTTTTCATTTATGATACGTGTGCTATTGTTTTTTGTTTCTTTCTTGTCTAGACAAGGCCCTCGAGGGGGCCGTAAACGGATCTTACAAACCACTCTAAATTTTCATTTTTTCTGTTGTGTTTTAATGCTTTTAATAATAATAATAAATAATGCTTTTGTGAGTGACAACACTTGTCGTACACTTCTTGAACACCCTATATCTACCATTATAATATGTATGAACCAATGCGAATGTATATGACACCCTGTATATATATCCAGAATCATCATCACACATGAAAGGGCGTTATCTTCTCCAGGCATATTATTTTTCGTATTTTCGTCCTAGAAAAAAAAGCGCCGAGCCGATTTTTTCTGTAGCGGCTGAAAGTACTCCTTTTTAGGTGTTTAGGTGTCCAAACGTTGGGCGAAAGAATTTCGGAGACACCGCACTTTTGATTTTAAACCGACTCCAGCGCACCGTGATACGCAGAGCACTAATCGGATCATTCGTTATATTTAAAAAAATACTGAACGCAACAGTTTGTACGTTACGAATATGCTGATCATTTTGGAGTTTTATATAGTTTTAATAATTTCAGGGATCGTTAAAGCAGAATCTACGGAAGTTACGACTGGTTAGGTACTAGCAAATTAAACCTCTCAGCCATAAATGTTAGACTTGTGTTGGTATAAACAAAGACAACTATACTTTCTTGTGCACTTTCTTGCTGTGCAACTAATACATTTCGAGATCCTACAGCTACATCAGTAATAAAGATTTAATAATTTTAAAAGTCATATTACTGCGCATACTATATACCCTGAAAAATTAGTAAATAACATAATTTGGAAACAAAAAAAATCCTGTTTCTCGGCCAGAATATGAAATTACAAATTATTTGGCCATTTCTTATGTTAAAAATCTTTTCAAAAGTTATATCTTTAAAATTATAGGACATGCAGCCACAAGTTTAAACAACAAATTATTTTATAAATTTAACGGTAACACACTTTTAAAGAAATAATCAATTAGTGGAATCTTTTACTGCGGCTCAAGGCACTCCCAATTCTTTCATAGTTCCGTAAATCGAGGACGTACGGCTATACTGCCGTCCTAGAATCAAACGCGGTATCTTTTTAAAATGTCTACCTTTTCTAAGCACGAATGGGGTATCTACATGCTACTAGCTAAAAACGCAGTAACTACTTGTGTGAATATGTACATACCGCATTTGTTTTTACTAGGAATCGTTATAAAAATGTGAATTTGGTTTTTAGTTTTGTAGAATTAAACATAAGTTGAAATACGTAAATAGTGAGTAGTAATTGATTATTAAAATAATGTTAAGTGGCAGAGCAAGGCAATGATTTCGTTAGCTTCTAAAAAGCAAATATTATATATGTAATTAGCCGGTGTCAACAACAAAAACTTGCACGACTAGTGCAAATGCATGGATAAATGATAATAACGTCGATACTTTACATGATGAATCTTCTTCGGCGATTAGACAAATTGAACTACCTTCAACAAATATATCGTTAGTAACTGATGCATTTATTATTGGCAACAGATATGATGATTTACGGTGCGAAGTGAATGTGAATATCGAAGGATACACAAAAACAGGTAACCTAAGAAATAGAAGATGACTAGACCCAAAAAGGAGAATTGAAAAAGAGAAAATTACCGCCCTGCGGTACAACCATTTAATTAATGAAAATCATAGAGCAGTGATAAACACCAACTTCTGGAGCCTAACTGTTGAACAGAGAAACAGTTTCATGCTGAATACCTGTACTAGGCAAGCAATTAAGCGTCGAACGGTCGAAAGCAATAGAAAACCAAATTCTTTTAAATATTATCTAAAAGATGAAAACGGTAAAGTGGTACAAGTATGCAAAAACTTTTTCTTAGCAACTTTAGGGAATAAAAGATCGAATGATCGAATTTTACATGATGTCTTGTCGAAAACTCCAAAGCATCAGATTAATCCTCTAAGAAGTCAACGTCGCAATTCTGTTAAAAAGAATGATGAACGTATTGAGACGTTCCACCCGTCAATATCTCACTACAGGTAAGTTCTAAATCTCAGTAATTTAAAAAAGTAATTACTTTAGACCCTCTTTTTTATTTTTTAGACGTGTTCACGCTCCAAATCGACGATATCTTCCAAGTGACTTATCAGTATCTACGATGTTCGAGGATTTTAAAACGAAAAACGACATCGTCTAATATTTTATTTGCATTACTGGGGCACAAAGAATGTGAACAATGTGAAGTGTTCAAATTGCATGATCACAATGAGGAAAATTTGGACAATACTTGTGAAATATGTATTTCTTGGAAATCCCACAAAATACGTGCTATTCAGTCGAGAGAACTATACCAGGCGCAATCTAGCGCCAAGTTTGAAGATCTAGTTATCATTGTTTCTGAAGATTTGCAGAAAATGTTTATGTTGCTAAGAATGGATAGCTTTAAAAAAGTAATTTTTATTAAAAGTCTTGTAGCGTACAATGAAAGTTTTTTACCACTTAAATTAAAGGGGGGTAAGGGGCGCCGATTTAGATGGTCTTAATATACTAGCCCAAATGCCAACCTCACCTGCACGTGTACTTCCTGCTAATTAACTAACGAGGCTCTGGCGACCGAGATACGGCGGAATAACCGACTACCGAGAACATAGCAAATGATGTTCTCTTCAATGACCCACTACCAACTTGTACTGGTTAGGTTGGTAGTTGATACATAACCAGTTTTAAAGCAATGAGTTCAACACAAAAAGGAAACAATACCCCAGGTGGTAAACCAACTACCCAGTTGGCTAATCCACCCTCTTACGAGGCTGGCTCAATGGATTCTGGGGTGAGCCAATCATTGCTAAACCCATTCGAAAGAAGTTCAATGTTGTTAAGATCACCAAACAATCATACTAACTCTGCAAATCAGCAGAAAGACGAAAACGCTGAACTCTGTCGAAAACTCAGTGAAGTAGAGGTACTTTTAACCCAATTAAGAAGCGAAATTGAAAAGCTGAAAAAAGAAAATGAAGAATTGAAGAAGCCCAAACCAATGGAGATTTCTGAAAACCCGCTAACTTGTTATAATGAAACAAGTACTCACACTAGTTATAACAATGAGTTCCATACTGATGAAGAGGATCTCATGAGAGAAACAGATTGGGTACTGAAAAGGAAGAAAAGACCTACCAAAAAATGAAAAGCAGAATTCTCGCCTGAAGTTGGAGATCATTCGCAAGCTAATGTATTAGTAACTGGTGATACTAATACCAAACCAACTCACCAGCAACAGCAACAAAAGGTTGTACCGAAAGAAAAGGCTCCTCCGCCAATTAATGTAATCGGCATAACAGAATTTGCAAGTATACAATCTATAATGAAATCAGTGACAGCTAAGGAATATAGAGTAGTGTCACTAAACAATAACGTGTGGAAAATCAATACACCAGATTCCGACACATATAGAGCTCTAGCAACAAAGCTCAATGCGGAAGGTAAAGAATGGTTCACATACGAAGATAAAAACGAACGCGGAATTAAGGTTATGGCCAGAGGCCTTCATCCAACGTGTCAAAAGGAGGACATAATTGAGGACCTAAAGGCAAGAGATCTGCAAATAGAAGATGCAGTAAACATCCTAAAACGAGAGAGAGGTGAGAACAATCAAGTCAAAAAAAGGGAGCTTCCACTCTTCATGCTGACGTTTAACAAAAAGGAGAAAGTTGAAAACATCTTCAACATCAAAGCAATTCTCAATATGAGGGTTAAAATAGAACCGCTTAAGAAAAACACGAGGCTAATACCTCAATGCAAAAAATGCCAAGGTTTCAATCACACGCAAAAATATTGCAGACGGGAGCCAAGATGCGTAAAATGTGCTGGAAAACACAACGCGAAAGAGTGTACAGAAAGTAGAAACACCCCTGCAAAATGTATAAACTGTAAAGGGCATCATCCTGCAAATTATAGAGGCTGTGAAGTAGCCAAAGAACTTCAAAGACTAAGAAACAAAACGCATCAGTTTCCTCAAAACCCTAGGGTTACCAGAGAAGAGAAATCAACTAAAACCCAAGCGGAGCCAAAACCACCAGGTATTGGTACAGAGCGGAAAAGTTATTCACAAATTGTACAGCAATCATCTAATGCTACGAATGATAATCCCCTTGAAAGGATTTGTCGAAGCATAGAAGCCATAAATATAAGGCTAGCAAAGCAAGAACGTGGTCTAGAAGCTTTATATAAGCGTCTAGATATGCATCAAACCTTGAACGAGGCAACAGCCCTCATATACTAAAATGAGCAGATCATTAAGAATCGTCACCTGGAACGCGAACGGACTAGCGCAACATGTTCCAGAGCTAGAAATTTTTCTAAATTTAGAAAAAATAGATATCTGCCTTATATCGGAGAGCCATTTGACAAAAACATCATTTATTAAAATACGTGATTATGAATGTTACCATGCTGTTCACCCAGGAGGAAAACCCAGAGGAGGATCAACAGTAATAGTGAAAAAGAGTCTCAAACACTATGAAGAACCTAGTATAGAAGAGGAAAGTATGCAAGTTAAAACCATAAAAGTTGAAACTAACAATAATAATGAATACAGTATTTCCTCTATCTACTGCCCTCCACGCTATAATCTAAACAAAGAAGATTATAATAGACTCTTTAGATCACTAGGATCCAATTTTATTATTGGTGGTGACTTTAATGCAAAAAACACCTATTGGGGATCAAGACTTACAACCCATAAAGGAAAAGAGCTATTCGAAGCCGGACGAATAAATAACTGCGAGTTCCACTCTGGAGGTAAACCAACATACTGGCCTGCTGATATAAATAAAATACCAGATCTCATTGATTTTTATGTAACGAAAGGGATCTTCGAGGATTACATGTACATCGAAAACAGCGAAGGGATATATTCCGATCATACACCTGTTATCATGACACTCAGCACAATGATAATTAATAAGGATAACCTGCCTAAATTAACAAATAATAGAACTAACTGGGACCTATTCCAAGAACTAATTGAAATGCAAACAAATCTACGAGTGCCGATTAAAACATTGGTACAGTTGGAAGACGAACTAGAGGTATTTAACAGTACTATTCAACAAGCAGCATGGGAAAGTTCTCCTGCTAGTCACACCGAATCCCGTAGGAATCAAAATTATCCTATTGAGGTCAGGGAGTTAGTTAGAGAGAAACGGAAGGCAAGAAAAACCTGGCAAAGGACACGCGCCCCGGAAAACAAAAAAATCCTCAATTTTCTATGCAATAAACTAAAACAACTTATAAAAGAAATTAAGAATGAAACTATCAACAAGTACTTAAATGGTCTCACCGAACATAAAGATACTGATTACTCTCTTTGGAAAGCAACAAAGGGATTAAAAAGAACTAAAATGCATGTGCCACCTATTAAAAATGCGGAAGGAACCTGGGCCAAAAGTGACAAGCAAAAAGCTATTTTATTTGCAGCTCACTTGGAAGACACCTTTCAACCGTTACCTAGGCTAACAGCAGATGAAAACATAATAACAATTAGCAAAATTGATGAATATAATATTCGATGTGTAACATTACAGGAATTAAAAAATGAGATCAAGTGTAATTTGAACGCAAAAAAAGCTCCAGGATATGATTTAATTACTGGACAAGTCGTAAAAGCCATCCCCGAGAAGGGACTACGAAAATTGGTTCAAATTATCAATGCTGTCTTCAGACTAAAATATGTCCCACGGCAATGGAAGGTTGCTGAAGTAATTATGATCCCCAAACCAGGCAAACCAGCGAACGATAAAAAGTCGTACAGACCGATTTCACTACTTCCTGTAATTTCAAAATTATTTGAAAAATTACTGCTCAAGAGACTCAAGCCAATAATAGAAGAGAGAAATTTGATTCCACCACACCAATTTGGATTTAGAGAAAATCACTCTACGATAGAACAAGTTCACAGAATAACGGATATAATCGAAGACTCACTTGAGAATAAGAAGATATGCTCCAGCATCTTCTTAGATGTAGCACAAGCTTTCGACAAAGTTTGGCATCAAGGACTTGAATTTAAATTGCATCGAGATCTACCTAAGCAATTCTATCAAATTCTTAAATCTTATATCGCAGACCGACATTTCCGTGTAAAATATAACCAAGAGTACTCTGAACTAAAGAGAATATCAGCAGGCATACCACAGGGTAGCGTACTGGGTCCTATATTGTACATCCTGTACACCAGAGATATGCCAAATACAGAAGGTTCCACCATAGCAACATTTGCAGACGATACAGCTATTCTGGCGACTGGAAAGTGTATATCAGAAGCAACGACCAAACTTCAAAAAGCAACCGACACAGTGAGTAGTTGGACAAAGAAATGGCGCATTAGCCTAAACGAAGCAAAGTCGGTTCACGTAAACTTCACAAACCAGAAAGTTAACTGGATTCCAGTGAAACTTAATTCAAGGCCGGTTCCAAATGCAAATACAGCCAAATACCTCGGCATGACTCTCGATTGCAAGCTTAGATGGAAAGAGCATGTTAAAAAGAAAAAAGAAGAATTGAACATTAAATATAGGAAAATGTATTGGCTAATAGGTAGAAACTCTGAGCTTACAATACATAACAAATTGCTATTATATCAGCAAATACTTAAACCAATATGGACCTACGGTATTCAACTTTGGGGTTGTACCAAGAAGACAAATGTACAAATTATTCAATGTTTTCAAAACAAAGTGCTGCGTGGCATTGTAAACGCACCATGGTACATTAGAAATGATAACCTCCATAGGGACTTAAATATGGAATATGTTAGTGAAGAAATACAAAATCATGCGAAGAAACACATTCAGCGGATATCTCGGCACCAAAATGCAGACATACGAAGTTTGTTGGATACCACCAATGCAGTAAGAAGACTTCAAAGGCAGAAACCTTTGGAATTGGGCAGTTGTATTTAATTCGGATAGAGAAAAATAATTACTATGTAAATTCAAACGGGAGGAACCATTGGGCTACTGCCCGTCAAATGTGAATCTTCATTTAAGAAAGATAAATTACTAAATGATTTGTAAATCAGTTGTAATATTAAATAAAGGGAAAAAAAAAAAAAAAAAAAAAAAAAAACTTAAATTAAAATCGCAGCTTAAACCATACGCTGTTCTGTGGTACGAGGGTATTTCAGGCAGAGACAAAAAAGTCAGCTGCTTCAATTCATTTATAATATGGCATAGAGATGCCAAACAAATCAATATATGGTTAGACAACTATTCCAGCCAAAACAAAAATTGGTGTTTACAAACATTTTTAGTTCGAATGATAAGATATCTGCGAGAGAAATCTATTTCAATTATTTTGAACCAGGACACACTTTCATGTCGTCAGACAGTTTCAATCATCAGGTGGAACTGTCTCTCAAAAAACAAGGAAAATCCTACGATTTTGACGATTTCTTAGATGCGGTTGCAAAAGCCCAAAAATCAAATGCTGAAATTAGGAAAATGGAATATTATAACTTTTATAAGTGGAAAGATTACAAATCAAAAGTTACTCTCAAGAAAAATTTTACCAGACCACATTTAGCTGATATGGTTCAAATTAAAGTTTGTCGTGACAGCTTCTTGTTGCATTACCAAACTCCATATAACGAAGAAACCTGATTTTCTTTGCACAAAATCTGCAAAAAAACAGGGGTTTTACTAGCGACAATTGAGACATTAAATAAGCCCCGTGGATTCCTTAAATCCAAAAAAGAGGCGCTACTAAAAAAAACCTTGGGAGCATAATTCGTCGCATATTTCATATTTCGTAAACCGTTTTGGAGAAACTTGCCGGAAATTGAAGAATAATGAACTATTAATTTTTTATTGAATTTTAGTATATTTAAATTCTATTACTTATAATTGTTTTATTTATATTTTTAACATTGAAATATGTACAATTAAATGAAGTATTTATTTAAACCAAAAATAAAAAATAAAACGAGCTGAAATTTTCTAATATATAGATAAATATGCATAAATATATATAACGGCCTTTTTGTATTATTATTTTAAATGTGGATACTAAGGTAAAACGCTGTATCTAACATCAAACTCGAAGCATTAGATACCACACTATAACTTAGCATGTGTAAACGTTTTTTATAATGATTTATTCTTATTATTATTATTAAAGGTCCATGTGGGCGATAAGCCACCTCGCACTGCGACCTAAAAGATCTATTTTGCTGGACCCTGCTTAATTATCCGTCCAGTCAATATTCAGGTTCCTAATGAACTTGATAATGCTGCTGGCTGGTATGTGATACATACTATCTGGGCTTATTGCTCTCCCTCCTAGATGTTTACTACAGCATGTAGTTTCGCTAGAAATACGGTAGCATTGGAACCCAAGGACTTCGAGAGGGCTGACCCACTCTCGTATATTGCTACCCCTGCCCCGTCTTTCGTTTGAGTTTACTCTTCTGAGTTGCTGGGAATTGCAAATCGCCTGTAGGTCACCCAGCTTTACCACAGGAAGGCTAAATAAAACTGGAGGGTGTTTTATGTAACATAGCTCTATGTAACCGAACACACCCGGTGTTCCGGTAAACCGGTTACCGATTAGCTTGAACCGACAGTACAAAACCCATTTCCTTGATTGTCTCTCTTGTACTTCAGAAGACACTTGCACCGTCGTAAAAAGACTAATGGTGCACAATCACATTAAGAAGTTTACCCATTAAGAAAAAAAAACGCTAGCCGTTACATCAATTAGCAGTTAAATCAGCCGGTTATTATATCAGTTAGCCGTTACATCAGTCAGCGGTTACATCAGTCAGCCGTTACATCAGTTAGCCGTTGTATCCGTCAGAAATCACATCAGCGAATAAGAAAATCAACCTAATTATGCAATTTACATATATAATTTAATTGCTTTCATTTTTTTATTTATTTAAATTGAATTGTCTTGCATTATAATTGTTGCAACATGGCAGAGATCCATGACAAGGTTATGAGTCGTCAATGATCGGTATTCTCATTTGAAGTAACTTGGATAAACGGGTGAGTGAAAATTTATTAGATAGACGCATGTAATTTTTTCTCCAATTCTTTATTATTTAATTCTGTTTCGCTTCTAAATATTAATTTTAAGTCAAAATTTTAATTTTACTTCGGGTATATACTTTATTCTGAAAATTTTTCTGTTGTGTTCGCGTGCGTGTTTAATTAAGTATGCATAAACTTGCACATTATTTAATTATTCGTGAATTTCGTGGGTAATGAGTGATCTAGTTAAGTTCTCATCAGTTTCAAACATTAGTGAATTAAACACTGGTAGCCCGAGCTCTGACCCTAACATCGAAACTAAATTCAAGGTGGAGGATTACACCCTAGATCAAAGTGATTTTTTGGGATTCCCTGACGAATTTCCGGAAATTATTCCTGACGAGATGGGAAAACTTATGTGAACCTTGCTTTAAAAAAAATACCTGAATTCGACGGAAGTTCAGCAAACCTACACAAATTTATTAATTGTTGCGAAATCATATACAATCCCCTATCAACCGACCAACAGCCACTTTTTATGACATTAATTCCTTCTCCTTTATCAGGAAAAGCTTATGATATTATAAAATATCAGACTTTTGATGATTGGTCTGATTTAAAGATCGAACTTAAGAAACAGTTCGGTGAAAAACGGTCTTTGGAATCAATCGAACTAAAGAAACTTTTCGGTGAAAAACGGTCTTGGAATCCATACAAGTTCAGCTGATTCAAGTGTCACAGTCTAGAGGTGAGGAAGTTCAAGTTTACGCCAATCGCGTCAAAAGATTATTATCAGATTTAAATACAGTTAGTGCCGAATTGAAAGACGAGAACAAAGTTGATGTTATAATAGACATAATAGTAAAACCGCTCTTCGTGCTTCCCAAGAAGGTTTGAGAGATGATCTCAAGCTCATCATTAAGGCATATAGATTTCAAACTCGCGTCAAAAGATTATTATCAGATTTAAATACAGTTAGTGCCGAATTGAAAGACGAGAACAAAGTTGATGTTATAATAGACATGAATAGTAAAACCGCTCTTCGTGCTTCCCAAGAAGGTTTGAGAGATGATCTCAAGCTCATCATTAAGGCATATAGATTTCAAACTCTTAATGAAGCAATATCAAATGCGTTAGAAGAAGAACTCATTACTAAATCTAGGAAGTCAGTTCCATTAGCACATGTACCTAGATCTAATATTATTTGTCATATTTGTAAGAGAGTAGGTCATATTTCACGAGACCGCCATTCCAAATATCAGGGTACAACAAATTTTTCGAGTAGCTCCGCCAAGAGTGGTAATTATTCTTTTAACCAAGCTAGATCTGCACCGATGGTTAGCTCAGTGAATCACTTATCAGTAACCTGCGCTTACTGCAAGCATCCCGGGCATTACATAAGTGAGATAAGAAGTTTGCAGACGCAAGAAGAGTTAATTCCGAGCCCAACACAACCAACACTAATTATTCGAATTTTAGCCCATCCAATTCAATAAATCATCTGCCATCGGGAAATTTGACGGGACTCGAATTACCCAGCAAAGGTGCTCCAGATCGATTCCAGACCCATCAGAGGAGTGCTTAATAAACCATTCACGTACCAAACCCTACGATAAAAAATCTACAATATCGCCCAATTCGATTTCGCAAAATTTGGTCGAAGTATTTTTTGTCTCTGATATTTCGAAGAATAAAGTTTATGTCAAGTTATGTCTCGATAGCGGTAGTTCCAATCTTTCACATTTTCTCGTTGATACGGGAGCCGATATTAGTCTCGTAAAAAATGAATGCATCAATCAAATTTCGTTCCCATAAGTTCCAACATTTGTCAAATCAAAGGTGTCACAACCGGACTTACTAAAATCATTGGTTCCCTGCCCAGTACCATAATCATTTCCGAAGCTTTCCAGTTTCCGCATATTTTTCATGTTGTCGACAATTCATTTCCAATTCCTTGTAGCGGAATCCTTGGTAAGGACTTTTTAGAAATATAGTTGTAAGATTGATTTTGAAAACAAAACTCTTGAAATTCCATAGGAAGAGTGCACTGTTATTCTGGATTTTGTATCTGCACCTTCTAAAATTTCTATTCCGGCTCGAAGTGAAAAAATTACTTCCATCTTTGTTAATAATACAGACAATGCCAACTCTAAAGAATACTTGTGCCTATCCAAAGAAATTAGTAACGGAGTATTTGTTGGAAACTCTCTAATTCAAGTAAAAGGTGATTTAGCCACAATAGCATTAGTTAATTCCAATGACTTTCCAGTTGAAATATATATTAACGATTTCACTTTAGATGATTTATCTTATTATGACATTTTTAAATTCAATTCGTGGACCAATCCAGTAGAAAACCGATTACAAACTCTGAAAACCAAACTCCAACTAGAAGATCTTAACTCAGAAGAAGCATCGTCCATTTTATCGATCTGTAGAGAATACAATGATATTTTCCATTTAGATGGTGATATTTTAACCGCCTCAAATATGACAACTCATTCTATTCCATTGTTACCAAATTCGGTACCCATTTATCAACGTCCCTAAAGATTACCTGAGTAGACTAAGGCCGAAATCAATAAACGTGTAGAAGAAATGTTAAAAAATGATATCATTGAACCAAGTGACAGCCCTTGGAATTGTCCACTTCTTGCAGTACCCAAACGGAGTAATGATGAGCAACGAAAATGGAGAGTGGTCGTCGACTTCCGCCATCTCAATAATATCACTCTCGATAGAGTATTCCCATTACCCGTTACAGCACCGTCGATTTGACTAATGGTTACCATCAGGTTAAAATGAAAGATTCCGACAAGGAAAAGACTGCATTCAGTACTACTTTCGGTGACTTTCACTTCAAACTATTGACTTTTGGTCTAAAAAGTGTTCCGGCAACGTTTCAGCAGCTCATGAACACAGTTCTATCGGGTCTTAACGGTCTTAAGTGCTTTGTTTATTTGGATGACGTTGTCATATTTGCATCCAATTTAAGCGACCATAATCAAAAACTCCGTGCCGTGTTCGATTCTTTGCGTTCATACAATTTAAAAATCAATCCAGATAAGTGCCAGTTTCTTCGAAAGGAGATAACTTATCTAGGACATTTAATTACCCGTGAAGAAATTAAGCCAGATCCATTAAAGACAAGTACAGTAGTAGATTATCCCAAACCCAAAAATCCTCGAGACATCAAATCATTTTTGGGCTTCATTGGTTACTACCGACGCTTTATTTAGGACTTTGCAAAAATTGCTAAACCATTAAACAACCTCTTAAAGAAAGATGTAGCCTTCGAATGGACACCGTTTTGCGACGAAGCTTTTAATATCTTAAAAAATTTTATAGTTGTTCCTCCAATTCTACAATTTCCTGATTTCGAACGAGAATTTACTATAACTTGCGATGCAAGTGACTTCGCATTTGGTTCCGTCTTATCCAAGTTATATCCTCCCGGTGATCTCCCAATGGCGTATGCTAGTCCGGCTCTCAATAAGGCAGAGAAAAATTAGTCAGTTATAGAGAAAGAGTTACTGTCAATTTTCTGGTCAGTTCAACATTTTCGTCTATACCTATCCGGCAGAAAATTTAAAATCATCACCGACCACAAACCCCTGGTATGGTTAAATAGTATTAATAATCCATCATCGCGACTAATTCGATGGAGATTGCTACTGGATGAATACGACTTCGAAATTTCTCATAAAGCAGGATCTTTGAATCGAAACGCAGATGCTCTTAGTCGTATCGCTATAAATTCACCAAGTCCAACCTCTTTAGTTTTAGATTTTAAATTTAATTCTTCCAATTTTCAATGCTCCGAACCTAACGTAAATCATACTCACAAAAACAGCTTTCAAAAACCTAACAATTCCGTTTCCAGTTCAACTATTAATGCCGATATCGCTTCTAATACAGTGAGTTCAAACCCTGTATCAACAGACAGCACAGCCGAAAACATTTATCAAACTTTCCATTCCCACAACTAATCCAACAGCATCCATAGTCGAAGACGTGAATATGATTACAAGATCTAAATCAAGAACCCTTGCGACCTCAGGCAATAACTCAGATGAATCGATTACTAATCCTTCTTCTAACTCCGTCAAACAAGCTTGTAATACTAATCAATCCATATTAGACCCAAATCCATTATCAAATTCAAATGAAACTTTCTAGATTAAAGTATCGAAATCTCTGACCCTAATGATCAAACAAAATTAATTCAAGAATTCCACAATACTCCTTTAGGTGGACACCAAGGAATATAACGCACGTATCGACGCTTACGCAAGTATTATTATTTTCCAAAAATGTTCCGTCAAATTGAAACTTACATCAAGTCTTGTGATTATTGCCAACGACATAAGATATCTAAGCTAACTAGGGTACCTATGAAGATCACTACTACATCTAATTTTCCATTTCAAAAGATTTTCCTCGATATCGTTGGTCCTTTGCCTTCCAGTCATCAGAAAAATCGGTACATATCAACTATCCAAGACGATCTCACGAAGCATTCCCTGGCTTTAGCAGTGCCGAATCAGACGGCTGAAACTATAGCCAGGGCATTCGTAGAGCACTTTGTCTGCGTGTTTGGAGCCCCGAGAGGATTATTAACCGACCAAGGTTCAAATTTCATAGGAAGTTTTTTTAAGGAATGTTGCTAAATTATACGGATCCGACAAATGAATACCACTGCTTTTCATCCTCAAACCAACGGAGCTCTTGAGCGATCACACCGTACTTTGACCGAATATATCCGCCATTTTATTGCTTTAGAATCACTAGACTGGGACTCTTGGTTACCTTACTCTTTTTTTTTTTTTTTTTTTTTTTATTAGGCCTGGCTCCTACGGTTACCTTACTCAATATTCACTTATAATAGTACACCTCACACAACCACAAATTTTATGCCGTACGAGTTGTTATTCGGATATAAACCCAATATACCTAGTTCCTTTCATCGAAATCCAGACACAGTTTTTAACTTTGATGATTACTTAACAGATTTTAAATTTCGTATGCAGAAAAGTTTTCAGATAGCTCGAGAAAATGGGTTAAATTCAAAAGTAAAATCTAAAGACTATTATAATGCCAAAACAAATCCACTTCAATTAAAGGAAGGGGATCTGGTTTGGTTAAGAAACGAAGCAAAGCAGACTAAATTTTCACCTCCTTGGTTAGGACCATATAAAGTTACAGATGTGACCTCAGATGAGAATACTGAAATCCAAATAGGAAGAAAAACCAAAGTGGTGCACAACAACCGTTTGAAAAGAAAGATCTAAAATCATTTATGTAAATTTTATATAATTGTACAAAACAAAGAAAAAACAAATCAATTTAAATATATATATTTAAATACTAAATTAAGAAAACTAACATAGAATTAAATCACATAATTATTACAAAAAAAAAAAAAAAAAAAAAAAACACATAAATAAATAAATGTTAAAACTTAACCATAGAAAAAAAAGAAAAAATTTGAAAATGTATTACTAAATATGTTGATCGCTCGTTTTCGAAGGGGCACTATGTTTAAGAGATGTCCCTAGAACATCTCTGCTTCTAAGGGGGAGGTGTTATGTAACATAACTCTATGTAACCGAACACACCCGGTGTTCCGGTAAACCGGTTACCGATTAGCTTGAACCGACAGTACAAAACCCATTTCCTTGTTTGTCTCTCTTGTACTTCAACAACCGAACGATCAACATCAAGTCAGAAAAACTAGAAAATAAAATATGCAAATATAAATGAAATAAAAAATTGAAATAATAAAACCTTTAAAATAATAACATATATTCTATAACATAATCGTATCATAATTTTATAATCGTCAAAAATAAATTTATATATAGTTGTGAAGTACATTAATAAAATAAAATAGTATAAACGAGAATTGGGAATTGTTTTATTTTCTCGAAACTCATACAGCACACACATAACACACACACACACGCACACACTCGTGATTTACAACAGGTGCCTGGTATCCAGAGTTCGCATACTTTGGCCTGATTAACCTATCAGCCATTCATCCATCGGCATATGCTGTTCCACCTTAGATTAAGGTTTTTTGTCAAGGTTTTATCCGTTAGCACCGTACTTTAGCCTGTGCCAAATGGTCAAAAATGTGCCAAATGACCTTAGTTACCAGTGGTTGTCACGAGGAGGCAGCACGCATACTAGCGAATTGTGAACAGGTTACCCTTTACACAATTGTATGCATCACGCAGCTGCCTAATGCATCGCCAGAACAGCTCACGTGATGACCACCCTACTGTAAGGTTACGGAGCTGGTAGATTAATCTACTCAACTTTGATCTGCCCCTCTCCCATAGACGCCAAACCACGATCGTTTATAACGATAATACCGTATGTAATTTTTTAGTGGGAAGATTAATTTTTTATTTAAATTTATCATATACTTTTTACGCCAATTTACTATAAAGATCACCTTTATTAGATAGCAAACATTCCAATTTACAAAGGGCTATTACCAAAACTTTAAAGCCTAATATCTCAATTTTATGTCATCAGTAGATACCGCCATTCTAGGACGGCAGTATAGGTCCGTTTTGCATAGACCACCTGCACATTGCATTGCTTCATGGCAGCCTATAGTACTGACATGAATGATGGATTGGCTCATGTATTCTGCACTCTCAATAGGGGGTTGTAGTTATGCTCAACTTCAAACTTCAAATTTATGCTTTTGTCATTGTGCAAATATCCCAAGGTTCGGCAAAAAAAAAATCATAAGAATTAAATTAATTAAATCATAAGTCCTATGTTTAGACTGAAATTTATCGTTAAAGTCTTTGCAAAAACTTGTAGTAAATTTTACGAACAAATTTTTTTTTACAAAATATAACTGAATATTAAACCATGTGTATGAAAAATATATACAATAATCAAATTTAATAATTATGTAACAATTTGTGTATAAGACAAAAAACAATGTTTATTGAATTATCACTGGTCTTTATGTGTAACATTTCTAAAATCGATCTTTTCTTAAATTTTTTTTGTCGTTCTAAAAGGTTTACATTATCCAAAGTTATTTTATGATTTGTATCTTTTATATGTTGAGTGAGAGCACTATTTTGGTTTGAATTTCGAAGAACCGCACTTTTGTGATAAAACCGTTTTTCAATAAATTGTTTTGTTTGTTGTTGTTACGTCACACTCACATTGAACTTGATAGATAACATTTGATTGTTTCTTTAGAGGAATTGGGTCCTTAAGTTTAACAAAAAGAGTTGCGTTCAAATTAGATGCTGGGGGCCTATTATGAAATTTTTCAAATTCGATTTTTTTCGATAACGAAAAAATTCACCCTATTACGAAGCTAAAATACAAAAATTCGCAGCGAATTCTTCCGAATGCACCGACAAAATTCGACTGGTATTTAGTTGACGAATTTTGTACAGGACTGATCGCATTTATCCAACTATTTATATTTAAATTGATTAAAAAATATATAACACAACTAATAAATTTTTTCAATTCAAATTTGTTCATCAGGACGATGAACGCCAACCAATTTTATGTGCTAATTGGTTGGAAAAAAGAATGGATTTCATGAATTGTTCAAATGCTCCACACAAATCAAAGAGAATCTTTTTTTTTATTATAATTACTGAAAAACGAAATAAAACAAAATCAATATGCGACTTCGATATCGAAAAAATTCTAAAACTAACTTTCATAATAGGACTAATCGCATCGAATCGAATGTTTTCGATATCGTCAAAATCCGAAATCGAAAAATTTCATAATAGGCCCGTCTTCCAACAATTTTGAAATTATAATTTTTTAATAGATTTTTAATTTTCTCATAAAGAGTTTTTATATAAGGGATTGACAAATAATTTTGGTTTGCGTTTTCGACTCTACCTTCAGAATTTCTATGAAAATTTATTTGCTTTCAAATAGTAACATTTACTACTTTATCGGGATAATTATTTTTAGCCAAAATTCATGCGCTTCATCAAGAACACCTAACCTTTAATTTATTCTTTAGTTTTAATTTTTTCTATTTTTTTTTAATTTTTTTTTATTATTTATTTATTTATTTTGTTTTTTGGAAAAATTTTCTATTTATTAGTTCTGTAAACCTTATACTATTTGAAATATTTGCTAAATACATTTTATAGCCTAAGGGAGTGGTCACTTCAGATTTGCCGATTTGCTTGGATCTCCTAATTTTTGAAAAAAGCTAAAGTATTAAGTTTCAGTTCCATTGGTTAAACCATTAGGGCTATAGAGAGGACACAGCGACCGACAGATCGACAAACAGGTTAGAGTAATGGAGAAGTAGAGGTTGAAGGTGTCCTTGATGAAGCGCATGAATTTGGGTATAGCTATATTACATTGATATTAAAGTGCGGCAAAACGCAAGAGATATGTCGAAGCTACCCTGACATATTGCAGTACATACTATCGATAATGTAGTTGAGGGGCAAGAGCCTAGCAAAGACTATAAAAGTGAAGTTGATTTCATCAGTGGCAACGGAACCTTCAAAGAGACGGAAAATCCTAAAATCCTATCCTTGTTCTATATTATAACCAGAGCCTACTCTATAAATAAGTGCCTCCACATTGACTGTATTTTTTACTAAGCTTAAAATAAGGTACATACAATTTCTTCTATACTATGAAACTATATCGGAAAACGATTGTTTTCATTTTCATTTTTAGCCTAAAAGAATTATGAGCTTTTATATTATTTTTATACGAAAATATTCATAATACATGTAATTTTATTTGATTGAAAAATCGAATCATGAAAATGTTTATTTCTTAGTGAAAATCGTTTTCAAAAATAAGTTATTTTTGAACTTTAAAGTGTTGTTGATTTTGTAATATATGTACGTCATAAACTAATAACCCAAAATTTACAAACAATACAATAATCATCTCTTTCATTGCCTCTATTCAAATTTGAATTTTAATATCTTCTGTTGTTATTTTAAATTTGCGAAGCATGCTAGATTGTTTTGATTTTTTGTTTACTTCACGCTCATTGTATTGATTTAAGTTTTTCTGTTTGGTTCTTTTTGATTTATTTTAATTTTGATTGTTGCCATTGGTTTTAGATGTGGACAAATCATGACGTCATTAAATTGGATTTTGTTTTTTATGCGAATTATTATTGTTGGAAAATCAGGAAATTTGAGAATCTGTGTTTTAAATGAATAAGACATTGAGTTGTTTTATAGCGATGTTGGAAAAAATTAATTAACTGGGTTAAACTTTTAATTCATGTTTTTTCGTCAATCGAAATCGAGTTTTTTCCTACAAACTCTATGAAAATAAATGAATTTTTGGTGTTTCTGTATCCCTTATTTTAAGTTTCACATGGCAGCTCTATTTACATCAAGATGGTCCTGTTATAACTAATAATTGTAAACTATCTAGCAACTTATAATTGTGAATCGATCTAAGTAACCTGTAAATAAAAATAATAAATTTAAACCTGTGATGGTCAGTTGTTATCGAGCTGTACAATAAATAACATTAAAATTTGTTGTAAATTTGCTGTTTAAGTAAAATTGAGAATAAAAGACACATGACAGTTGATAAACTAAATTAAACGAAATAAATTTATCAATAATAAAAATGAATAGATTCAAATCAACGAATTCTTTAAATTTAGAAGGGAATTTAAGCGAAAATTAACGTAAATTTCAACAACAATTCAATATTTACAATATAGGTGTCGGAATATGATAAATCACTCGTTGATAGAACATCTAAACGTAGTGTGTGAAGATGCTATTGATATATTCAACACTGCGAATATATCAGACGAGAATCGAAAAGATCTTAAAGAAATATGGGACGCGTTTAAAATATATTACAAACCGCGAAAAAATATTTTATATCACCGATATCTGTTTTATACTCGCGATTAAAATGATGCCGAAACATTTGATCATTTCCTGACTGAAATTAAAAAGTAAGTGAAAGATGGCGAATTTGGCGACAAGCAAAATTCCATTTAACGCAATAGAATTGTACTGGGTTTACGTAATAAATATTTACAAGCAAAAATTTTAAAATTAAAAGACGAAGACGTAGAACTCGAGAAAATTATCGAATACTGCAGATTAATTGAAACAACTGAATCACGGCGATGACAATCAATGCATCTGTAGTAAAGGATTTTGATCAGGCTAGCAAACCAGTTTAAGCATCATCACGAGTTCAATCATTTATCACATATACCCTGCGATAAAAATAAGGAAGCCGACTTATCAAGAAGTGAAAACTTTTCATCATTCAGTAAACACCAATGGCGATTCGGTAATTATAATCACTCAACTAACAGATGCTCTGTACGTGCGAGATACTGCAGTAATAGCGGAAGGAGGGGCAGTTTTAGTAGAAGAGTAATAATATGCAAACATTTTAATAGAAGAACGATGAATCATTTCGTTAAAGAAGTCATAGAGAAGAGAAGTAATTTGGGAAAATCAAAGTTATGTTTATCAATAGGTATTGAGTGAAACTGATTATTTTTTAAATTCGCTTCCTGTTTCTATAGATAGTGAATGGTGATGAAAGGGTTGCTGAAATGAAATAACATGGATGGTATAAGGGACTAAATTTGGAAGGGCATAGTGTTGCGATTCTAGAAATTAGGATCCAGTCAGTTTTGACTGGAAAAAGTACAGCTAAAATTGATGAATCCAGCTAACAATCTAGTCAAAGGAAAAATGGATTGAAAATCAGCTAAAAATCCACTCAAAGGATTTATAATCAAATTTATAAACTAAATAAAGGATGTTTCATTTTGAGGTATAGAACTTTGAATTAGAAAAAACATTTACATTTATTGTGCCGTGGCTAATTTTATTTAATTCAAAGTTCTATACCTCGAAATGAAACACCATTTATTAATACTTAAAAAATAAAATAGGCAGTTCTGTAAACGTTTTATTTAAAAAAAATTCTTTTCTTAATGAATTCATTTTTTATAAAATGTAAATACCCAAATAAAAATTAATAAAACCAAAAGAAAATCACAGAAAAAAAATTTTCTTCTAAGAAAATATCACGTATTATTTCATCCATTAAAAGTACATCATCTTCATCTTTATTTTTATATATTGAACTTGTGCCAATTTTATTAATGATTTCGTTGGGTATTGGAAAGTTATGGCAGCATTGCCCAAATCGCATTTGGTTTCTTATAATTAGAATACTATTTATTAGTCAGATTTGCATTCTATTCCGTAATTTGGTCTTTACGAAATTAGGGTGACTGAAAATGCGCTCAACCTCCGCATTAGAAATTGGCAAAACTTAAATTGACCTAGGAAAATCTTTATATGTATTTTCCCCAATAGCAAGCATCCTTATGCTGAAACACCTCGCTCCAAAAGGTTTCTGTGCTAGTTGTGTTGTTCCAAGATTTTATCATTAAGTTGTCCTACTGCATATTAATTTTATCGCAGAATCAATTTGAAAGTCTCTCAAAAGCGAGTCTATTGGCTTTATCTTTAAACGCCATTCCTCTACAGAAATATATAATTAATTTTTTTTAAGAGATTCAAATTTCTAGGCATTCTTTGCTATAATTCTTTAATCAGTTTTACTATAAATTTTGGCAGTTGGTTCGAAAAAGTGTTTCTTGTTCAAATGTAATTTTACTGTTCGATTTTAATTCGAACAATTTATCTTCGCACTCAAAGCCCAAGTAGGTTCGGCTTTGCAATTCTGAGCCATCTACATTGAGATTATATTCGATTTTTGTCCTCCACTTGCTGCATCTTCAGAATTAACAATATCATTATGGTAATTAAATTTGACAGAAAAACTTTAACAAACTCGGCATTTTCACTTTCAAAAATTTTGTTTACCCTTTGAACTTCATAAAGGATTGGTTTCAGAAAACACAAATATGCCAAGTTTAGCTCGTCGTCAAACATTTTTGCTAGGCTTGATATTTCAAAACAATTTCGGTTTTAATGATATTCTCATAATTGCTGTTGTCTTTGATCACAATCCCTAAAAAAATCAAAATTGTCGACCTAAGATCTTATATTCGCTTAGCGTACTACAACGACACCTAGGACTAGTTTTTTTTTGTAACCTTCAAAATAAAAATTACAATCCATAAATCTAAAAATTACACAATTTAACAATATACATACCTGGGTGAGGTGATCCACAGAACAAATTGAGCTGTGCTTACCGATATAAAGAGTATTACGCGCTTCAGCTTAATGAGAAGCGGCTAGAGTTGTCGTAACCTTAAACTTTATGCTCGCTTGTCTAGCCATCGAAAATGGTTCAGTTGCAGCCACATGTTTTTTTGTTTAGACATGGTCTTTGAGATTAGAATATTTTGGTTGCTTAAAAATTGTAGTGCAATATTTGCACTTCTCGCGACTTTCTATTAAAATTATCCAGTCCTTTAATAGGGGATCGGTCATCCATGAACTCTCTTGCTTTTTAGAAATATTTGATTTTATTTAGCGAATCAATTTCGCCACCGGCAGTTAGGTTTTTCTCCGAAATCGGCCTTTCGCTTGAATTGCTGATTTCACATTGTGTGGCACTTTCATTACTTCTTAATGCACCTGAATTGCTGCCAGAATTTGAACATTTGTCAAGCTGAATATTTGGGTTTATCACATTAAAATATCTGTAAAGTTGAGATTAATTCAACACCTTGGATTAATTATTGTTAAATCCTTTGTGACAGCAAAAGTACTATTCTTTTCATTTTATCTTTTCATGATTGTATTTAAGCGCCCCAATCTTAAGAAATGCTTCCCAGTCACCGAAAAAAATTAAACCTAAATCTATTATTTCGAAGCAATTCAAATTAATTTGTAGAAATTAAATTAAATTGGACAAGTCCCGTTACTTTATTACTTTCTATATTTCCTTTTTTTTATTAAATATTATGTTCACTTTATAATTTCGCTTAAAACACGAAAAATTTTCATAAAACTTTATTATGAAAATATGTCGAAAATGAAATATACCCATCGAATTAATACCAAATAAACACTTTCGTAAATTATAGTGGAAGAGTTCTTACGCCAAATAAACAAATGAAACAGATTTCATCCCGTTGCATTTAGGTTAATAAAGAAGAGAATAACTTCACGTTTAGAAAAATGATTTTTAAATCGGTAAATTTAAATGTTTTTTGAATTAATAATAAAGTATGAAATTCAGTCAAAATTATAGATGATTGGCCCTAATTCCATTTAAAAAAACAGCTGGCTGGATTCTTTAAAATATTCCAGCTAAACACGATGAAATCCAGTCAAATTGGAGTGGAAAACAGTCAAAATGGCAACACTGAGCCCATAATATTGATTTTAAATCGTGTTGATATTATACCGTTTTATATTTTGAAAAAAATTAGAGCTAGTAAAGCAATACATCTAATGTAAAATACATCAAACGTACATAGAAGCATATGGAGGTTTTACGCAATCAAGTGTAAAATGTGTGCTTTAGAGAGTGATAAATCGAAATTGGTGTAAGACAATAGTGATTTATTTAAAGATATCGGGAAACTTCCTCAAAAATATAGAGTTAAAATAAAAGGTAAGAGTTAAAATAAGAGCCAATACTGTACCTAGCCCTCAAATCGAATTCCCATTGCATTAAAGGAAAATGTTAAGAAAAAGTTAAACGAACTGTCTTCTAAGTACTCGCTTCATAGAAAATGTTGAGAAACCAAGCGAATGGGTTAGTAAGTTAGTGGTAGTAGAAAAATCAAATAAAAAGTTACGAAATTGTCTTGATCTGCAGGATTTAAATAAGAACTTGTACCAAATTTTTATCAAATTCTAACCGTGAACAATGTACCTAACATAAAAATTATTCGCCCAAAAATATTTTGTGATATTGGATTTGAAAGATTGTTTTTGGCAAATCGAACTTGACGATGGGTCGAACCAGATTTGTACATTTTCAACACCTTTTGGCTTTTCCAATGGTTTAATTGTAGTATATTCGGTAAATTTGCCAGGAGTAGTAACTTATATTGACGATATATTGGTGTTCGGAAAATCGAAAGAATATAACGAGAACCTATCGATAAAGTGGAATGTATAGGGCATATATTTATATTAAGGTATATCTCCTCATTCAAATCGGATAACCTATGAAATTCCAAAAGATAAAAAATCTCTTCCACGTTATCTGGGTATGGTTAGTTATCTGAGAGATTTTGTACCACTTTTGTCAGAAAAAACGGCTCCGTTGTGAGCCATGCTCAAGAATAATACTGAATTTTTGGGGTTACCATATCATCCAGGATCAACAAACAATACTTCATAGCAACCTTTGTCATCAAGACAGTTAGTAATTATTAGATATCGTAGAGTAATAAAAAAGCCGGATTATTTAAAATCAGTATGTACATAAATTTTGGTCCCAAAATTCCTCACTGCCTCATAAGAATTTTGTATACGTACAAGGAGTATAAGATACATTTTGTTATTGTGTTCTGTCATTTTCGTTGTTTGTATTAGTGTATCGTTTTGTGACGGCAAGTATCAAAAATAAGTTAATCGGTTTAAATCGGCAAAAATCGGATTATGCTCGCGTGTGAGAATATTTCACTTGCTTGAAGCAGGAGAATTAACAATACTGTGTTGTTCGTTGTAAGTAATTTTTGAATATTCTACTTTTAGTAAAGTTCTATTATTGTATAATAAAAAAATGTATTTCTTTAGTTTTAATTTAACATGTTTGTTTATTAATTTTTTAGGTTTCGTGTTGCAAAAGCAGATTAATTTTTTATTAAAAACTTAGTTAAATCATCAAATATTGTGTAAGTACAGTTTACATTATGTAAAGGTACTAAAAATACTTACACTCAAATACATTCAAAATACATAATGTAAACTGTACTTTCACAATATTTGATTGATTTAATTCATTTTAATATATAAGCCCTCAAAAAATTTAAACAAATCGAGAATAATCGCAAATTTTTTTAGAAAACTGTATTTGAAATTGATAATGATGTTTTACGAAATCTTTTTTGCCCTTTATATTTTTTTTAATATTATATCAAAGATAAAGAAACGTACAAAATTTTATAAGTACATAACGTAAAACATTTGAATTTTTAAATGTTTTTGTTAATTGCTCTTGTTTACCAACAAAATATAATATTTTGAACATACATACTATATGTACCTATTATTAAAAATCTATTTTCTTATTCCGTTATTTTCTGTTTATCTTGCTAGCTACTACATGTATTTTATACATTTTCCCAATGCCGTATGGAACGAAAACAAAATCATATAGGATTTTCAAATACATTATTTTACATCGTCTTTATTATCAATTTAAAATAAAATCTTTGTTTATGAATATAAATACATAATTAGAAATTAAATATTTCGAATTGCAGGTTGTACACAATTTTAATTGATTAATAAAATTTGATTACGCAATTTTGCATTTTAGTCAATTGATTTGTTTTTTCAAACATCGTCATCTTCGTGTCCCTTTAAAAATTTCATTTTTAAAAAAAGAACACAAAATAACTATACGAAAAACTAAAAAGAGCATGAATAATAAAAGAGCATTCAAACACACACACAATAATTAATACCATTACGATCCGGTAATTCTCGCCTCACCGACGCAAGAGACGACCAAAATTTATGTCCAGAACAATTTTAATACAAACTCATTTTAGACTTTGTTTTTGTTTCTATTTTTTTGTTTAATTTGAATTTTTTTGATGAGGGACGTTCTATATTATAATTAACTATTCTAAACTATCTAGTAGCTTATGATTGTGAATTATTAGTCATCTTTTAGAATAAATATACTGTTACGTTTTTACCTTGTCAGTCAAGGTTCGTATCACTGGATTGTGAACAAAACAAAATCAATTCAATTTTTCAGCAACGAATTTATTTATTCTCATACGAAAATTATTAACACAATTTATTAATTTTAATTCATAAAATCACTTTATATAAATTATTCACACAATTTTACTGTACACTTATAATTTTTATTTCGCACAAAAACACTTTTTAAATCACTTTTAATCCCTTATTAATCATCACACTGTCGCTTACCAAATACTACTAATCCAATTCGACTTCGTTCGCATTTTAATATACTCAAACCAAACTTCTAGAAAGCTAACGACTTTTCCAGTTAGAATAGCGCAGAAACATTTAGAACAATTTTTATCATGGAAAATTCCATATTAGTACAGTTAAACATTGAGCTATTAATTTAACTTATTCTATTACACACTAGGTGTCACCGTCACAATACTATAGTGTGACGGTGACACCTAGTGTGTAATAGAATAAGTTAAAATTAATAGCTCAATGTTAAACTGTTCTAAATGGAATTTTCCATGATAAAATTGTTATACACTATTCAAACTAGAAAAATCATGAGCTTTCTAGAAGTTTGGTTTGTGTATATAAAAAGGCGAACGAAATCGAATTGGATCAGTAATATTTGGTAAGCGATAGTATAAAGATTAAAAGGAATTGAAAAGTGATTTAAAAAATGTTGTAGTGCGATAAATAAAGTAAAAGTGATCAGTAAAATTTAAGAATAATTTATATAAAGTGATTTTGTGATTTTTTATTGATAAACTGTGTTGTAATAAATTTTGTGAAATAAATAAATTCATTGGTGATAAATTGAATTGAGTTTGTATTATTCACAATCCAGTCATACGAACCTTGATTGACAAGGCAAAAACGGAACAATTTGGTGACAGCGGTGGGATTGTGAATAAAGAGATAAAGAAAATGATTCTCAACGAATTAAAAGTTCCAGAATTAAAAAGAGAACTAGAGAAACGGGGTTTGGCTACTGATGGTACTAAAGCAGCTTTACAAGCGCGACTACGTGAGGCTATGCAGAACGAAGGGCTGGACGCAGAACATCATGATTTTGGAGAGAAAGTAACGGATGCAGCAACCATAGAGCAGAAAGCAGAAGATAAACAACCGTTGGTCGAAAAGACACAAGAACATTCTGGAAGTTTCGATTTGTCACAGTTAATAGCTGCTATGAACCAGATGACAGGACAGATGTGTCTAATGAAACAACAAAACGAACGACAAATGGTGAAAATTGAGCAGTCAAACCAAGAAATTAAAAATGAGTTGGAACAACAAAATCAGTCTAACCAGGAAATAAAACACGAAATGAAACAACAGTTGGGCGAAATTAAGGAGTCAAACCAAATTATAGAGCGTCAGATGGGGGAAATTGCCGAAGGTCAAAAGAAAATGGACGAGAAAATTTTAGAACTATCTATAAATGTTCATGGTGAAATAGAGAAATTGCAGACGGATTTACAATCAGAAATTCAACATGTTAGAACTGAATTTAAGACGGAGATTCAACAGGTTGAAGAAAAGTTTCAACGTCTTGAGAAAGAGCTGATTGATGTCAGAGCAAGTGAAACAACGACGCAAGTGGTACAAATCGTCCAATCAATCAAGTTAAAACCACCAAACTTCGACGGTACAACATCTTTCGGCATTTTCAAATTTCAATTTGAAACGGCAGCCAATCAAAACCGTTGGAATGATGAACATCTTGTCGCAGCGTTAATAGTGGTCCTTAAAGGCGAAGCTGCGGAGGCCTTACAGACAATTCCGGAAAAAAAACGCAACAGTTATCTCGAAATTATGAAGGCGCTGGATAGGAAGTACGGCAGTGATCACAAGCGGGAAATATATCGAATGGAATTGAAAAGCCGCTACCAAAAGGGAGGAGAATCACTTCAGGAATTTTCATCGGCAATCGAGCGATCAGTACATCTAGCACATACCAGTACATCGGCCGATTATATGGAAAGGCTAAAAATTGACGCATTCATTGAGGGCATTCGAGATCCAGAAACACGCAGGGCAGTGATGTTGTCACCTAAAGCAACCTTTGCGGAAACCATCGCTAGTGCGTTAACAAATGAAACTGCACAAGCAATCACCAAACCGTCAATGAAAATACGCCGAGTGGAAATCGACACCAGCATAAACACAGAACGGTCAACACCAAGATACCGAGACGGAAGCGGCAAAATCAAATGTTGGGCATGTGATAAAATCGGTCACATCTCACGGGACTGCTGGGAATTAAGAAGAAAAAGGGGAAGATCACCATCTCCTATGCAGCGACGACCAAGCGGGGAGCAGGCGTTGGCTAGGCAAGAAGGCCAAATGACGGCGGAGCCGTTAAACTACAAAGAGTCAGCTTAAAGGGGCAGAAGCTGACTCCCACAACCGATTGCCCCATAACCTCCATCCGCGTTTCGAAAGTAGCAAGAGGCGGTGACAGCTTAACAATCAAAGGCGACATTGATGGCACGGATTGCATCATCACCCTGGATACGGGAGCAAATCGCACGATTGTCCGTAAAGATCTGATCGATGGAGGTGTACAACCAGCTAATGGATTAAAGTTACAAACAGCAACTGGAGATAGTTCAATAATAAAAGGCAAAAACATCGTGAACATAAAAATCGGGAGAACTCTTTTCCAACACGAAGTGCTGATTGCAGATATTGTGGATGAAGTCATAATGGGGATGGACTTCATGAGAGCAAATGGCTTCGTGGTGGATGTTGGACGAGGCGTTTTAAGTTACGATAACATCGAGTTGCCACTTCAATCTAGCAGTGCCGGAGCAACTATCAGGCGAATTATTATTGATCATCGGGAGAAGCTACCACCGAATTCGGAGACGATCGTGTGGGGAAAATTGGAGGGAGGTTCTGGGTCACCCAGGTTGTGGGTTGTGGAAGCTAACGAAGAGGAGAACGGAGCCAAGGAAATTATAATCGGAAAAGCCCTAGTTAAACCAGACAACGACTATAGAGTACCAATTAGGACTCTAAATCTCTCGGATAAGACGAAAACCATTAAGAAAGGGACAGTCATCGGCAAATGTAACGAGGTTTCAACTATAGTAAGGTGTGAACAGAAAAGTCCGATTGAAAAAGCCGACATGCAAGAGCAGAAAGAAACGGTAGAACAACTCATACAGAAATGGACCGAAGATCTTACTGAGGCACAGAAACATTCTGCACATCAACTACTCAAACAGTACACGTCCATATTCTGGAGTACATCGGATAATAACGGAAGGACCTCAATGGTAAAGCATCGAATTGATACGGGATACAGGAGGCTACCATTGTCAAAACAACAAGAAGTCAATCGAATGGTAACAGATATGCAGGCAGCAGGAGTAATCGAACCATCTAACAGCCCATGGAGCTCACCGGTAGTATTGGTCGAGAAGAAGGACGGTAGCATGAGATTCTGTGTTGATTACCGAAAACTCAATGCTGTAACTAAAAAAGATAGCTACCCATTGCCAAGGATCGACGATACATTAGACACATTATCGGGTGCTCGAATATTTTCGACATTAGATCTACAAAGCGGCTATTGGCAGGTGGAAGTCCACGAGGAAGATCGCGAGAAAACGGCTTTCAGTGTGGGTAACGGACTTTGGCAATTTAATGTTATGCCGTTCGGATTATGTAATGCCCCTGCGACTTTTGAACGATTTATGGAGCGCGTGTTAAAGGGATTACATTGGAAGACTTGCCTAATATATCTGGACGACATCATCGTTATGGGGAAGGATTTTGACGAGCATCTAAAGAACTTGGCGGAAGTTTTAGATCGGATACAGGCCGCCGGATTGAAGTTAAGTCCAAAGAAGTGTAAGCTATTCAGAACTGAAGTCAAATATTTGGGTCATCTCGTAACGATTAATGGAATTCACACCGACGAAGAAAAGATTGCAGCGGTAAAGAACTGGCCAAGACCTAAAAATTTACACGAATTACGAAGCTTTCTGGGATTGTGCACCTATTATAGACGCTTCGTGCTATGATTTGAGAACATCGCCAAGAGTTTACACGAGTTGACCAGGAAGAACAAGGCATTCGAATGGAAGAATGACCAGGAAGAAGCATTCGTGGAACTAAGGAGACGGTTGTGTGTCGCGCTAATCCTCGCGTACCCTATACCCAACGTGAAATTTATTTTGGACACCGATGCAAGTAATGACGGTATAGGAGGTGTGTTATCACAGGAAATTAATGGTCAAGAAAGAGTTATTGCGTACTACTTCAAAACATTATCGAAACCGGAGCGTAATTACTGCGTGTCACGGAAAGAATTGTTGGCTATAGTGGAGTGTGTCAAGCATTTCCATAAGTATCTTTATGGCCAAAAATTCCATTTACGGACAGATCACGGCGCTTTACGGTGGCTGTTACAATTCAAGAATCCAGAGGGACAAGTAGCACGCTGGATCGAACGTCTTCAAAGCTACGATTTTCAAATCGAACATCGGAAGAGTAGTGCACACAGAAATGCCGACGCATTATCAAGACGGCCGTGTCCAGTAGAATGTAAACATTGTGGCCATGTTGAAGCAAAGGAAGACATCATCGACGTTCGGCTTACGCAAGTGCTGCCTGATGAGGAGTGGACCGACGAAATGGTTAGGAAAGAGCAATTGGATGATACGAATTTATCAGTTATAATGGAATGGAAGGAAAAGGGACACCGGCCAACTTGGAGCGAGATCGCGGACAAAACTCCCATTGTCAAGGCTTATTGGGCTCAATGGGATAGCCTCCGTCTTGAGAATGGGTGTTTAAAACGATTGTGGGAAAGCACGGATGGCAAAGTGAAGCAATTGTTGCTGGTGATACCAAAGTGCCGGATTGCATAAATCTTGAATGAGTATCATGGAGGAGCAAGTGGGGGCCACCTTGGAATTAATAAAATTCTAGCAAAGATACGTCAACGATTCTACTGGGCAGGATGTAGGCAGTCAGTGGTAGAATGGAGCCAAAAATGTGACCAATGTGCGGCGGTGAAGGGACCCGCACGCAAAAGTCGTGGAATCATGAAACAATATAACGTCGGAGCACCATTCGAAAGAATTGCAATGGATGTAGCGGGGCCATTTCCCACCACCGAGAGCGGCAACAAATATGTGCTAGTAATAATGGATTATTTCAGCAAATGGCCGGAGGTGTACCCCATTCCCAATCAGGAGACGACAACAATAGCTGATGCCGTAGTAAACAACTGGATTAGCAGATTTGGAGTGCCGATGGAGATGCATACCGATCAAGGCAGGAATTTTGAATCGGTGGTATTTCAAGAGATATGCCAGATGCTCGGTATAAATAAAACGAGAACAACGCCTTTGCATTCACAGTCTGATGGTATGGTGGAAAGATTCAATGGTACATTGGAGGAATATCTAGCAAAGGTCGTTGAGAAAAACCAACGCAACTGGGATCGACATATACCGATGTTTCTGATGGCCTATCGATCAGCTATACATGACACAACCGGAATGACACCAGCTAAAACGTTATTTGGAGATAATCTACGGTTACCTGGAGATCTAAAGTTTGGGTCTGTACCATCATCGGCTTTAAGTGGACAGGATTACGTAGACCGAATGAAAGAGGAACTTAATGAGATTAATAAATTTGTACGGGAGAAAATACGGATGTCAAGTGACCGGATGAAGGCTCGATATGACATACGAGCAAATAATCAGGGCTTCCAGCAAGGGCAATTAGTATGGCTTCACAACCCGCAACGGAAAAAGGGATTATCGCCGAAGCTACAACCAGCATGGGAAGGACCTTACACTGTCATCAAAAGGATGAACGACGTGGTTTATCGGATACGGAAGGGACATCGAGGTAAACCAAAGGTGGTGCATTTGGAGAGGCTGGCCCTGTACAGAGGAGGTGATTTGGGTCCTGTTCGGGACGAACAGACTTAGGTGGGGGTAGTGTGACGGTGACACCTAGTGTGTAATAGAATAAGTTAAAATTAATAGCTCAATGTTAAACTGTTCTAAATGGAATTTTCCATGATAAAATTGTTATACACTATTCTAACTAGAAAAATCATGAGCTTTCTAGAAGTTTGGTTTGTGTATATAAAAAGGCGAACGAAATCGAATTGGATCAGTAATATTTGGTAAGCGATAGTATAAAGATTAAAAGGAATTGAAAAGTGATTTAAAAAGTGTTGTAGTGCGATAAATAAAGTAAAAGTGATCAGTAAAATTTTAAAATAATTTATATAAAGTGATTTTGTGAATTTTTATTAATAAACTGTGTTGTAATAAATTTTGTGAAATAAATAAATTCGTTGGTGATAAATTGAATTGAGTTTGTATTATTCACAATCCAGTGATATGAACCTTGATTGACAAGGCAAAAACGTAACAATAGTGTTACGTTTTTGCCTTGTCAAATAAGGTTCGTAACACTGGATTGTGAATAATACAAAATCAATTTAATTTATCTCCAACGAATTTATTTATTTCACAAAATTTATTACAACATAGTTTATCAATAAAAATTCACAAAATCACTTTATATAAATTATTCTTAAATTTTACTGTTCACTTATAATTTTTATTTCCACAAAAACACTTTTTAATTCACTTTTTAATTCCTTTTTAATCTTTACTCTATCGCTTACCAAATATTACCCATAATCTTACAAGTTTACTCTATCGCGTTCCAAATACTAATAATCTAATTCGATCTTGTTCGCCTTTTTATATACACAAACCAAACTTCTAGAAAGTTCATGATTTTTCTAGTTAGAGAGTGTAGAACAATTTTATCATGGAAAATTCCATTTTAGTACAGTTTAACATTGAGCTATTAATTTTAACTTATTCTATTACACACTAGGTTTCACCGACACAATAGAGTGACGATAACACCTAGTGTGTAATAGAATAAGTTAAATTAATAGCTCAATGTTTAACTGTACTAAAATGGAATTTTCCATGATAAAATTTTTCTAAATGTTTCTACGCTATTCTAACTGGAAAAATCATGAAATTTCTAGAAGCTTGGGTTGTGTAAATAAAAAGGCGAACGAAGTCGAATTGGATCAGTAGTATTTGGAAAGTGACAGTGTGAAGATTAAAAAGGAATGAAAAAGTGATTTAAAAAGTGATTTAAAAAGTGATTTAAAAAGTGTTTTAGTGTGAAATAAAAAGTAAATTGATCAGTAAAATTGTGCGAATAATTTATAAATAGTGATTTTGTGAATTATCATTAATAAACTGTATTGAAATAATTTTTTTTGTGACATAAATAAATTCGTTGGTGATAAATTGAATTGATTTTGTTTTATTCACAATCCAGTGATACGAACCTTGACTGACAAGGCAAAAACGTAACAATAGTAATAAACTTCATATTCGCTTAGCACTGGATATCATGGATTTATAATTCACATTCTCGATGTTACATCCTCATTACCTGATTTATTATATTTAAGATTATTCCAAATAAAATATTATTTATAAAATGGTGGAATTTTATGTAAAATTTGTTTTTACTTTCAAACTTTTAAAGGTAAAAACAAATTGTACATAAAATTTCTTAATTTTAAATTAAGTATAAATTGTACGGTATAAGCTCAAAATTTCTTTTGCCACTAAAATGTGTTATTCAAAATATAATTTGTTGTTTCATTTCCATTTATTGACCCTTCGAAATAATTGCTTCCTGCAAAACAAATTTAGCCATACTTAACTACTAAATTTAAATTTATTATATAATATTTAAATACCTGTAATTCTAAATTTCTTATGAGTAGTATTAACTTAAACAATAGACGCCGTTACCTATTTTGATATGTATACTCCCTATCTAATTTCCCGTCCAAATCACGTTCTATTTGGTGAAATCAATCAGAATCATCCATATTGTGATAATGTTTCGCAAAGTGTTGAACCCCCTCCTTGATCTTCCAAACAGCCGAACACGAAGCGATGCACAATCACTCACTCCCACACAATTCACTCACTCACTTGAAATTTCATTTTTTGAACTAATTTTAATAAAATATAAATTCTTAAGGAAAAAAACACAAGCGTTTGTCTCGAAAGTCATGGCCAACCAGGAGACTCAAAATAAAAAATATCGAAAAATTATTTTTAGTAAGTACTCGAACTTATATGCATTTTCCAAGTCTAAAGAAACTTACACAGCCTGAATTAACAAGATAAAATAATGTACAGTACTTCGCATTGATAATGCTTATTCCTTTGTACTCATTTTCACGACAGTATCTTAAAATAGTGTCTCACTTAATATTTTTAAAGTATTATTATAGGAAACGACAAGTGCCTCTAAAAATCAGAAAGTAGCAATTTCCGGTACCTAAATTCTAATTCTACTTTAACAGATGTACATTTATGTAACAGTAGCTAAGCTACCAGAGGTAATACTCGCGTGCTATGATATAAATTTAATATTTCACTTTATAAAATATTCTAAAACTTATCCACAAAACAACCAATAAATTCATCATTTTTAATCAAACATGACGTTACACGGAGACGGTCGATGACAACACCACAGTTAATAACAATTTGATTGAATTTTCAAAACTTTTGAGAAAAAACTAAAAATAATTTTTAAGAACTACAAAAAATTTGGCTTGTTCTGGATTAGAAATGTAGAATAAATTAAATTTATGAAAAATATGTTTTTGTATGTGCATAATGATAAATCAATTTTGTCTTGACACTTTTTTTTTTCTTTTTTGTCATGTTATGAAGCAGAAGAAAACAAAAACGAAACTTCAGACTGGTAAATACGTAAAGAATATAAAGGGAGATTCCTAAACCATTTTTTTTTTAATTTCGTTACGTTAAATGTTCTGAAAATATTAAAGTTGTTAGTGTTTTTAAGAAGTTGGTTTTTTGTTAGAAGAAATTCTAAACTATTTTTAAAAATGACAAATTAGTTACGGCCTTTTTGATGATGATATATTTACTTTATGTTTTAATTATTTATTTATTTTTAATTTACAGTTTTATTTTAAACATTTGTAATTTATATGCATAAATATTTATGTGTAAAAGGGCATTTAAGATTAGTAAAGAGCGATAGATATTTATGGTTAGAAATATTTTTGGGATGGGTGTATTTTTTAAATTTAGTTTTCTTTTTTAAGGAAGATACAAATTAGTTGTGAAAGTCGAAGCTGTTAATTCAACTAAAATAGCGATAGTTCCACCTATTACATTATAGATATTGTTATTGGTTCAATCAAAATTATAGAACATTATACTTGTCGTTCATTTATGCAGTGCTTAGGTTAGGCCGTATCAAATTTTATTTTAAAGTTTTTTTTTTATAATTTTAACAGTCTTGAACAACAGCATCGTCCTTATGTAACTTTTGCTTTAATTTTGCTTTAACAGAACTGCCACTCAATAATCGAAATAATGCTTTATTTGAAACATTCAAGTAATCTTATTAAAACCCTTATACAGCTTCTCCCTTATAGTCGGTAGATATATTTAGATTCTCGCACAGCTATATTTTCTGTTCATCGGGCACGCAAATCTTGTTGGACCTCCTGACTTACAATCATTTAAATAATATCTACAAAAATGAAAATGTCACAATACCAACTCTTACCAATGTTCAAGGTGTTTCTGATTGTGGTAAATCTACCTAAATTATAAACAACCATAAGCTGAGTGATCTTGCTCTCTGCGCAACTAAAGAGGGACTGAATGCTCCTCGTTATGCTAAAGAAAATATTGATTTTAACAATACTAAAGGGAGCTACAAAACGATAGCCCCAAGTATGAAACGGTTTCCTTTGACGAGTACGTGATGGTTATATTGGATTTGTGGTTATTTTAAGCAAATGTTCAAAAGTTTTTCTTCTTAGAGATTGTTATGTTTTGTCTACCGCCACTTGTTATATTTGTTATTTTACTTTTATAATGGTATATTTGTTATATATCCCGTCGATATGTACTTGTTAAGGATTGAAATGCGTGGTAATTAACGCAACGAATGTTAGAATATTAATGTTATTTGATATTATCCTATCTTTATCTACACTCTATTGTTAGATATAGAGTGTTGATAAATTACCTAATTGATTAGTAGGGCCTATGACGCCTCAATGTGCCCTCAGAAGAAGAAATCATCAGCAATACTGATCAAAAACTATACATTGACGGATTACACCATGCCAATGTTTTCCGATGCAAATTCATTCTTAACAAACGTCGAACCGTTAAATGTTACATGCAGATGTCCTGTAGATGTTACAATTTGCTCTAAAACAATTTTATTCTAATATCAGTACTAAAAATTCCGTGGAAACCTCGGTTAATTTCTTTAATTTGACAACAACATTATTGTTGCTACCTGTTTTAGACAATACGCTGACTGAAACAGAAAACGGGCCACCCTAAAAAACATTTTTTTTTTGTTTTTGATGCGAATATCTTTTGAACCTCACTAGAGGAGAACTTGAAACAAAAACCAAATTCAAGGTTATTCAAAACAATCTTACAAAATGTTACCATACCAACTTTGTCTAATCATGTGGCTGATTTTTTTTTACTTATCCAACAAAATGGCTTATAACTAAATTTTCAAATGTCAATACCTCTTGAACCACACTTGCTGGAAACATGAAAAACAAATACAAATTCCAGGTCATTGAAAGCAATCTTAGAAAATATAGGATGCAATGGAAAATTTGGATATTTTTTTGCGATATTCAATCGTTATATTATCGAGTTTACATTTTGCTGTGTCAGTCAGTGTGTTAAATTGTTATTATGTCGCCAAAGTTAGAAAGTAAAGCGGCAATCGTGGCATTGTTTGAAGATGGGAGAGGCCAACGCTACATCGCTAATAAGTTCCGGATTTCTCGTAGTACCGTACAACGTGTTGATGGGCGGGTGGGGTGGGGGGGGGTGACCCTCTACGGGCAGACAAAGAGTAAGAAACACCCGAGATAATCATTTTGCAGTTTCATCAGACTTGCACTGTATTGTTACACGTACGTAATATTAATGTAAGTGAAAGAACAATACGGGCGAAGGTTGGGAGGAACAGATCTATATGCACGAAGGCCAGCCACGGGTCCAGAACTTCTGCCACAACACAAGTTTACTCGGCTATAATTTCCCAGTGAACATGAAAATTGGACTGTATTGGATGGAGAAATGATTCGAGGCGGATCAGTCATGTTATGGGTTGGAATTTCGATGGAAGCATGCACCGAGCTTTACCTGGTTCCAACCGGATCTATAACGGCCGTTCGCTATATTAGCAAAATATTGGAAGAATATGTTGTTCCCTACACACCATTTATACATAGACGTCATATTGCCAGAGTGGTGAATTAGTACTTGGCAGAGGTAAATATTTCGACGATGACATGTCCGTCAAGGAGTCCCGATTTGAAGCACATAGAACATGTATGGGACATTCTTGGTAGAAGAATTTGGTCTCGTGTTCCAACTCCGAAAACGATGGAACAACTCCGAGGCTCGCTTTTAGAGGAATGGGAAAAATATTACAGTGCGATATTCAACAGATTATCAAAAGTAAGGGACGAAACATTTTTTATTGGTTAATTATGATTGTTGTTGTGTTTGTGAAAATTTAAATAAAATTTTTAAAATTTGTCAATGGTTTTATTTGAAAATTCGAAAAACCTCAACCACATTGTTTAGAAAGAGTAGGCCTTATGAGTGAACCAGCGAGTCAGTAACAACTTTAAGTAAAAATGCGATATACAGAAAGTGCATGTTACTGACCAGCGAATATTTAAGAAATGTTCGTTCAGTTCGGCTGTCACTTAACAGAGTGAAAATTAACGCACAAACTGAAGGAAATGTCAGAAAACACCAAACTTTTCACGGCACACTTTTCTTAAAAATAATAATTTTGCTATTCACATTACAATTTTAATACTGTATTTGTCAGTTATTACGGATTCGGTGGCTGATATGTCAAATATTCTGTAAGGAAATACTTTCGTCAAATTCTGTAACGATTCTTACTGATTCGCTGGTTACTCCTTTACCCATATTTTCCAAGATTGTTTTCAATGACTAATGTGGTAATATTTTCTAAGATTTTTTTGAATGACCTAGAATTTGGATTTTGTTTCGTGTTTCAAGCTAGTGCGGTTTGAAAGATATTCGCATAAAAAAAAATTAGGATGGCCTGTTTTCTGTGCCGATCCAGTATACATATTATCACCAAGGCTGATAAAAAATTAGTTTCACAGCTCACCATACCACTAACTAGACGATTCATGAATCGTAAGGTTTAACACCAAATCTTATTTGTGTAAGAACCAGTCCTAAACCTCATGAACTATTTGATAGTATCCCTCATGCTATAGTTGCTTTATCGAGCCACACACATTCTTTTATTATTTTTTTGAATTCTACATCTCATACAATTGTTTATGCCGCGGGTATTTCATCAGGTATCAAACCTAGAGTAAACATGCGAGAAACCAGTCAAGAAATCATTAAGCATAAATATAAACAAAATGGCATCTATACAGCTTTTTCATTTTGTAACTTTGTTTTAAAATCAAATTATTTAAATTTGTGTAATTTGCGAAACTTTATTTAACTTGATCGCTTCCCGGCAACTAGCTTAAAAAAATCGGGTGGAGGTGTTCTTATTGTCGTACATTTTTCACTCTTCAGTTCGCCGGTCAATTTAGTACACTCAAAAAAAAAACCAGGTTGTATTCACAAAAATCTAGGTATTATTTACAATTTTTTTTATAAATATACAACATACAAAAACTTTTGTAAATTTTATAAATATAAAAAAATTTCTATACAATTTACAAAAAAATGAATTTAATAATCAGATAATTTTATAAATTAATTTATAAAAAATAAAATTATCTTTGTAAATTTTAAATTATATTTTTAAAATTTACCAACTATTTTATAAATAGATCAACTTAATTTTGTAAATTTTATAAAATATTTTTAAAATTTATCAAATATTTTATAAAAAGTTCAAAATAATTTTGTAAATTTAATAAAATATTTTTAAATTTTATCAAATATTTTATAAAAAGTTCAAATAAATTTTGTAAATTTTATAAAATATTTTTAAAATTTATCAAATATTTTATAAAAAATTCAAATTAATTTTGTAAATTTTATAAAATATTTTTAAACTTTATCAAATATTTTATAAGAAGTTCAAAATAATTTTGTAAATTTTATAAAATATTTTTAAATTTTATCAAATATTTTATGAAAACTTCAAATTTTTTTGTTAAAACGACAAGAATTTGTTTGGGTTTTACAAAAATATTTGTAAAACTCACAAAAAATTTGTTAATTAGTAAATGCTGATTTATGAAATATACAAAACTAATTCGTACCTTTGAAGACGGCTTTTGTAAAGTTGACAAAATTGTGTGTTAATTTTATTAAAAGGATTTTTAAAATTAACAAAACGGTTTATCAATTTAATTATAATTTGTGAATTATATATACATATAAATATATATATATATATATGTATGTATATATATATATATATATATATATATATATATATATATATATATATATGTATGTATATATAAAGTATATATAAATATATATATATATATATATATATATATATATATATATATATATATATATATGATATATATATATATATATATATATATATATACAATATAAATACAAATTTAAAATACACAACAATACAAAAATTAGCAAACAATTTTGAATTAAAGAAATAATTAGGTATAATAAAAACAAAAATAGTAGCTTTTCAATGTTAATTTACACAAATTTATTTATAAAACAAGTAGTAGCTTTTCAATATTAATTTAAACAAATTTATTTATAAAATAATAATATATTTTTGATATTTTCGAACAATTATATATTTATATATACATCAATAAATTCCAATTAAAATTAAATTCAGAAAAATAATTAACATTATCATATCACATTAAAAATTAACATAAATATAATTTAAATCCAATCAAGTTAAATTTAGAAAAATATTTAATACAATAGGTATATGTATATAGACGTAAATACATATTATATATATATATATATATATATATATATATATATATATATATATTATATATATGTATATATATATATATATATATATATATATATATATATATATATATACATATATATATACATATAATTCTTGAATTACATTTCATAATTTAAAAAATAATAATTTAAATATAAAATAATAAATTAAAATAATAAAAATAAAATAAAAAACTCAAATAATAAATATCAACTATCAGTGCTCTAATTTTTCTATTAAATATTTAACCGCTGTGCTGTGCACATCGTATTTTGTTTTTATTTTATAAAAATATAGCTGGATAAACATCCAAACAAGTTGTGATGACAACGGATATTTTAAATGGAAAAGATTAAAAATTGAAAATAATATATCAATAGCCCTCAATATAGAAAATACTTTAAATTTAATACCATCAAAATAAACAATTATAGACACTGGGTTTTGTAATGATCCTGTTATTAACAACAATGGTTGCACTGATGTCTGCAATTTTAACTGCATCTGAAGCTTCTCTTCCAGCTCCTCCGCCGTTGCTCCAACTAAAATGAACGAATTTTGGGCATCTTGAATGGTAAAGCGCATATGTATTTTTTTGTTGTTGACTAACTGGACTGCTCTTGATGTGGGCACCAAAATATGATGGAGGAGGTAAAACAAACAATCTGCCTGACCATCTGTGAAATATAAAACATATTCAATATATTAAATAAATATATATTAATTTGCCATTAATTTGTTTATTTTTAAAAGGTACTATATTATACCCTTACATTATAACTTACTTTCATTAAAATTTTCTTTGTTTTTCAATATGGCAAGTATATTTCTGTCATTTTGGATTTTCACCTTTTCATCAAGAATTGGTATGCATTTTATTAAAAATTCTCCAAAACCTTTTTCTATAGTGACATTTATGTTTCTGGAATTTTTAAAATCTATGTCGATCTATAAAATTAAAAAAAAATTATAAATTTTATTTAGAAAATGTATGACTGTTTTATACCAATTTATAACCCAACGGTTTTTTATACTGTGGCCATTTCTCAAAAACTTCCATAGTGTTGGCTGCAGAATCTATTAATTTTTTTCGGCTTCTTACAGTTTTGGCCCAATGGTTTTCAATTTCAGCCCATGATGCATTGTTTGTTGCCAGTGCCTTAATACTTTCCTCGTCGTCCTCGTCGTCTTCATGTTCTAGGAATAATAGAATAATATATGTGTAATGTATATCTATATATATATAAGTATATACATACAATAAAATTTGCAATATTCAACATTTTCAAACTATCCTGTAACTTTTACCCCTAGCCTTGTGACCGAAGGCAGTAGTCATAATAAGTGATGTCTTAAGTCAACTTTGGTGAAGTTACAGGAGCGATAGAAAATGTTGAGTATTGAAAATTTTATTGTATCTTAAATCGACATAAGCTAAGAGGTGTGTGTGTGTGTGTGTGTGTGTGTGTGTGTGTGTGTGTGTGTGTGTGTGTGTTTGTGTGTGTGTGTATGTGTGTGTGTGTGTGTGTGTGTGTGTGTGTGTGTGTGTATGTGTGTGTGTGGTGTGTGCGTTCACCCGTCGAAGAACATGATGTTTCGTTGTCCAAATGATTCGATTTTCTTTTCTTCAGAACTCCAACTTTCCTTAATTTGCGGATTTTATTAAAATATTTTGAGTAAACTTTTCCCATTGGCGACTTTCCTTGTTCTTTAAAATAGTAAATAACCTGGGAAGTAAAGCGTAAAAAATTATTTATAATAAAAGTTTTAACATGCCTATATGCTAATCTTACTTTACTTTCTGTTGGGAATAAAGTAATAATATTGTTTGAAATGTCATCTGCCATTTGAACTGTCATTCTAATATTCGTTTTAATTAAATAATTAATTATTATGTCAACAAGCATCGACCGAAGCCCATCATTTAATGATTTATTCGCCAAGTAGTATTGCAATATATATTCACCGTCAGTATTTTCTTGCAGAACCATCTTAATATCAATAAATTTATGATTAGAAGATTCAGTAGTATCGGATATTGTTAAAATGTTAGAAGTCACAGTGGTTGGAAGGGTCGACTCAGTTTGGATCCACTCATCATATTTTGCTTCGAATTTAATTTGGACGCCCAAGCTAAAATTGCTTAAAAATTTAGTTTTGAAATTATTTAGATGTTTTAGTGCAACCATGTCCATTTCGAGTTCTGAAATTAAAAATGTACTTAAATATTTGAACCACTAAAGTGTGGGCAATATAATTGTATCATGGATGATAAAGTTAGTTCTAAATCACCATCATATAAACAATTGAACATAACCAGTCTATTACCAATACATTTAGGAAACATAATTTGCAAGTCCCATGCAGATAGCAAATCAAACAATTCATTTTGTGACTCTGTTAACTGGCCTTGTGTAATAATTATTGGGTATGATGGTTCAGGCTTGCTACATGATTGTGGATTATCTATGTTTGAAGTAGTTGGCTGATTTTCAAAAATATCATTTTCGAGGTCCGATAAGGTAAACTCATCGTTGTCCATAATGTAATATTATTTTTTTATGTATACAATATTATAAAATAAATTAAACAATTACTTAAAATAAAAATAAAAAATTAAAATTAATAATTATTCTGTATGTTTCGTTTTTAGTTATAGTTCGTTAGAAATATTCTTTAAGGCGAAGAAAGTGGGTGCCATTTGTAAGTTTATTTAAACTTACTGGAGGGCCATTGAACTCATTAATAGATCGAAGAATATTCGTTTGTATAACTGTATCTGGATCAATTATTTCATAACCTAAATAATGTGTATTAAATAAATCGACACATATTTGATTAACCCACACAAGGACATTTAATTCATCTATGGTACTGACGAATATTCCTAGTATTAAATATAATTCTAGATCATTTTCAAATTTAGTCAAATAAAAGTTCTTTTTATATAATGTACCATTGTAGAGTATTTGGGAATAACAAATAAATTCTTTTAAATTAAACCCTATTTTATTTTGCAAAGATATATTTTCTATTGGTACTATGTGTGTCACCGAAGTGATACATGTGGGGTGAAGTGGATTCATCAGATAATTGGCAAATTTCATTTGAGCCTTTTTGGCTAAAGTTAAACAAATATTTTTTCGTGAATTCGTTGATTTTGCAAAAGTTTTTGGCTCTTTATGTTTTCCTTCAAATCCAAAACACCAATAATGTATAGGTGGTCCAGAATAAGTTATAATCATAGGATAATGCAGTAATAGATGGTGCTTTGGTTTTAAAGTGTCATTGAAAAGTAATAAGTATTTTGAATGATGTTCTTGAATTAATTTATTTAAAATAAGTAATTTTTCTTTATTGAATGATTGAGATAGTAAAATATCTATTATTTTAATAAGGCAAATCACGAATTCCCAAACTTCGTCATTTTCAGGAACAATATCACCAATCATTAAAGTAAAATAATGAATGAAACATTTCATTTCACTTGCCGACATTTTTAGTTTTGATTTATTGATGTCGTTGATGGTAATAGGAGGAGAAATATTTCCAATATCTATTGGACCATAATTGAAATTTTGTTTTCTGTTATTTAGCGTTTCTAAGGAAAAAATTTTTATTTCTTGGGTATAATATCTTATTACATGACATAAATCATAATGGCATATACCTTCATAGATATCATGC
>OY282558.1:339972043-340192043 GCA_958295665.1 Tipula vernalis | reverse complement strand
GGGGCAGTTAGCGAGAAGCAAGGAGAACGTTTCCACCAGGATATTAAAGAAATGGAGAGGCATTACCAAGGTCGATGGAATGTATCAATGATGACAGACTACTGCTGGACGTTACAACGTGATAACCTTCATAAAGTTTATAGTAAAAATTCCACAAAACAAAGTTTTCTGACAAAAAGATGGAGATTCCATTGAGTTAAGCACTAAAAATACGTATTTTATTGTATTTGAAGTTGAAGCACTACTTATTATTTTGTAAAATAAATAAATGTACTTTTATTTTAATGTCTGTATTTATTTTTATTTTGGGATTTGCAAAAATATCTTATGTAACCATTATTATGGGTCTTGGCTATTTCTTAACCAATTTTGATCAAATTCAAGATGTGCAATAGAAGTGGGATTCTAAAATGATTTATAGATGCAGATCTGAAGTATGGCCAATTGTGTTGGAACTTCGCTATTTCTAAACCGATAATGATGAAATTTATAATGCGCGATGAAAATGGGATTCTAAAATGATTTTTGGATGAATTTCTGAGGTATGGCCAATTATTATGGAACTTGGCTATTTGTTAACTGATTTTGATGAAAGTCAATATCTCCGATGGAAATGGAATTCTAAAAAGATTTTTAGATGAATTTTTGGGGTATGACCAATTTTTATGGAACTTGGCTATTTCGCTTAACCGATTTTGATCAAATTCAACATGTGCGATGGAAATAGGATTTTAAATTGATTTTTAGATGCAGATCTGAAGTGCGGCCTATTCTGTTGGAAATTGGCTATTTCTTAACCGATAATGATGCAATTTATAGGTTATTAGATGAGTTTCTGGAGTATGGTCAATTAGTATGGAAATTGGCTATTTCTTAACTGATTTTGATGAAATTCAACAAGTGCGATGGAAATGGGATTCTATAAAATGATTTCTAAAAAGACTTTAATATGAAGTTCTGGAGTAAAGTCAATCTATTGGATCGAACTTGGTTATATCTCAACTAACCATGATTAAATTTGACATGTGTGATAGAAATGGGATTCTAAAATTATTTTGAGATGAAACTTTTGAATATGTTTACTTTGGAAGGAACTTGGCTGGCTATCTTTTAACCGATTTGGATAAAATTCACTTTTGAAGAAGGGATATAAAATGATTTTTAGATGAAGTTTTCAAATGGAAAAACCAAAAATATTGTTCACCAAACAGAAATACAATAACTGAATTACACAAAATTTGTTGAACTATTTCAGGAATATTTTTTTTTTTTGTATAAATTATAATTATTTGAATTCGGCGATTTATCGAATACTAATATTTGCCCGGAAAATACCGGGTACCTCTGCGATATGAGTCATAGCAGAAAAATAAATAATTCTCTTTTTGTAAATTTAATAATATATTTTGTGGAAGTACAAGAAAGTAATACTCAATTTGATAAAATTACAAAAATTATTTATTTAATGTACAAAAAAATCGATTTATTGCTATAAAAATTATAAAAATTTACAAAATATTTTGTACACAAATATTTTATTCATTAGCAATTTTTTATAAAATTGACAAACAAAACTTTATAATTTATTGGGATTTTTTTTTTAATTTTATAAAATTTTAGAATTAATTTAACAATACCTTTGTACACATTACATATTTTTTATAAAAAATATAATTATAAAATTTAGGTAATTTTATGAATTTCATTAATTTTTTATTATAATATAAAAAAACTAAAAATTTTTCTGTTTTGATAAATTTTGTTTTCTAATTTGGTCTCAATGGAAATTGGGGTTTATATGTATTTCCTATCCTTCGGTTTTGTTGGTTATATATATGTATATATATATATATATATATATATATATATATATATATATATATATATATATATATATATATTATATATATATCGACGCTAATTTAATCAAACGGCACAAGCGCCAAATTTTGAAATATCAGTTTTTTATATCATTGGAAAGCACTGGTTTTATTCTAAATATCTGTTAAAACAAAATTTAATTTTTTTGCGAAAAAACACTATCTTTTGACAAAAATGTTCCTTCAAAAGATACGCTCAAGCAATAATGTATCATAATAAAAATTGAACGAAATTAAAATGAAAATAATTTACGATTATTTAAGTTTTTCTAATATTAAGTTTTATAATAAAAATAATAATTTATCGTTTTTATTAAAATTTCAATTGAAATCGTTTTTTCCTTCTCCTGTAATATTTCCTAAACGTCACTTGTGCCGGTTGGTTAAATTAGCGTCGATATACATATATATATATATATATGTATAATATATTATATACGAGTCATAGCAGAATAAAAATTTTGTATAATATATAATTCTCTTTCTGTAAATTTAATAAAATATTTTGTAGAAGTACAAGAAAGTAATACTTAATTCGATAAAATTACAAAAATTATTTATTTAATTTACAAAAAAATCGATTTATTGCTATAAAAATTACAAAAATTCAGAAAAGATTTTGTACACCAATATTTTATTCATTTGCAATTTTTTATAAAATTGACAAAAAAACTTTCTAATTTATTGGGAATTTTTTTTACTTGTATAAAATTTCATAATTAATTTAACAATACCTTTGTACACATTACATATTTTTTGTAAATATTACAAAAATATTTGTTTTTAAAAATTTTATCAATTTTATAAAAAAAAATTATAAAATTTAGGTAATTTTATGAATTTCATTAATTTTTTTATAAATTTAAAAAAAAAATTTAAAAAATTACAATTTTTTAGTAAATTTTATAAAACCGTTTTGTTAGACCTTTTACAAAAAGATTTTGTAAATTTTACTGGGATTATTTTTTTCAGTGTACCATCTGTAGTCGACCATGCCTGCGCGAAGATTAACATCAAGAAAAGAGGTCTATACATATATGCATATATACCACACCATTCAGGAAGTGACGTTTATGCGAGATGTACATAGTTATGCCATTAGTTTGCATCTATACTTGAAAGCAGTTAAATGAGATAATATTTTAAATACTAACAATGTTAACGCTAGCGTGAATCAATTTTATATGATTCTGCAACGAGGTTTTGATATTCAAGTTCCTTTGTGCATCAAAGGAGCCACTAGCTATCCTCCGTGGTTTGATGATCGACTTAAAAATTTAAAAAACCTAACATCGAAAGCTTATGCTAAATGATGAGCTAGATTCGGAAAGATAAACTCATTTTTCAAAGATAAATTTGGATTTACTTTAAACTAAAATACACTTGCAATCTAGCTGGTGTTCAAAATAAAATTTAAAAAAAACCCTAAACGATTTTGGAAATACTTTAGATCTAAATGAGAAATTGATTGGTACCCGGAAAATATGTCTTACGACAACACCAACAGTACCCATGTTTGTTTTTTTTTTTTTTTCAATCTATATACCTTCCTTCTTACTATTACTGATGAAATTATTATATCTACACTGAGAGACTTTGGCGACGGTTGTGGACTAGATAACATTAAAGAAACATGCAAATATTTTGGTGCAGCCATTGCGGAATCTCTTCAACCTTTCTTTAGTATCCGACGTGTTTCCAGATAAATGAAAATTGTCAAAAATCACACCAATCTTTAAATCGGGTAAAACAGAATACATTACATGGTTTGTGTACAACACCGTCAAAGATATATTGTCACGTATATCAACATCCACAAATTTAGTGAAGTTTACGAGTAAAACGATCAATGAAATAGAAAAGCACTATCAGATGGACGTAGTATACACATACTTCAGTTAAGCATTTTATTTGATTTGTCATCGTAAGGCCCTTGATAGTCTTCAAGCATTTGGATTCTTTCAAGTTTGAAAAATGGCTCAGTTCGTAATTATCAAACGACACTCAAAATGTGTTCATTGGATACAAAAATCCAAAGTTATCAGAGTTACCTCTGGTGATCCTCATGGATCACACGTTGGACCCTGGATATTTCTTAAAATATAACTAGTAGGATCTCTAACATAGAGTTGGCTTTGGCAGAGTCGAAGTGACGAAGTCGAAATGACGATTAAATGATAAGGTAGGTTAAACGTAACTCTAACATGCTTCATTTCATTTATACATATCAAAGTATTACTCGCAAATCGCAATATTTTAGTCATAAATCAGATGCGATGTTGAACTTGTAACACCCATCATTTTGCATTTTGAACATTTAAATATAACATATTGTTCTTACAGCAAAACAATAACCGCATCTACATATATCCTTTTGTAACTCCTCTGCATTAGATAGATTTCGAATAGGGGAAAATATGTTTAACTCATAGGCATATGTTAGACAACGGAAAAACTTACCGACCAAACGGCGCAGTGGTTAAAGCTGCGGCGTTTGGATCGGGAGGTACCAGGTTCGAATCTCAATAGGGGCGGGATGCAAAAGGGATTTTTCATCATCTGATTACGATCATTGATGAAGATGAACACATCTATGACCCCCTGTTGAGAGTGCAGAATCCTTGGGCCGACCCACCTTTCATGTCAGCACTATGGGTTGGCATGAAGCAATGCAATGTGCAGGTGGTTTATACAAAACGGGTCTATGGCCGTACGTCCTCGATTTGGCTAATACTGCGTTAAGTAGGACGGTAAAAGTAAACTGCGAAAGAGTTGGGAGTGCCTTGAGCCCCAGAACAGATTGCAGAGATTAAAACCAAAAAAAAAAACGGAAAAACTATATAAAGATTGTACGTAGTTTGGATCAGATAGACGATTATTAATTTTTACTCGCTGCACCCGTCCAGTAAGGTGTGACTCAATCCATTTGATCTAATTATCATTAATACCAAGTAATTTTAATTTTTACAGAACGATAAAGTAATTGTTTGAGTCAAACTGCTTACTGAAGTCGGTGTAAATGACATTAAGCTGAGCATTGCCTTCAATCACCTCTGTTGCACGTTGAACCTCTGTTGAACATTTTAAACCTTTTTAACCTCTGTTGAATGGTTAACAGTTGCTGCCATAAAGGTAAAGTTCACCATCGAAAACCTCGAGATGATAATGGAAACGAATTGGACTATACAGATTTTTTTACGACAACTAATGTCATATACAAATCATCTCAACTAAAAAATCTTCCGAAAAAACATCAGATCTCACAAAAGGTTTGTTTCATTCGCATCAGTGGGAGCACAAATTCAGAGACCTCCAGGTTCCGGCCCATATGTGTTTCGTGTTGATGGACAGAATTCTTATCTCACATGCCATCTTCATCCTGCAAAAGGAGAAAGAAGGAAATTTGCATACCTCTTAATGATGGATAGCTCGTGTTTGATAGAAATGTCAACGGCTAATATATAATTAGGCTCGATTGTTATTTTCGTCAAAGTTATGTCAAATCTGAAATGGCCTGAAATTGTGAAGAACCTCCAAAAGGAGAAACCACATCAAATTGTCCAGATTTTGTTGTTCGAGGGTTTAAATTGGAATTTAAGGCCATCATTGAATAGTTGACGAAGCACAGAGTGCTTTGAAAGTGCATGGCATATGTATGACTGAGTTCTAAAAGCGAGAAATTTTACATGCCCACCTATCAATTATTGCAAAAGATAAATTTAAAACTTCTGAAGTCATTGATCTTATGGTCCTGCCGAAGTTCCAGATGTTTACACCGAGCCAAGAGTGCATGAGATCGCCTCCCTCCGTCCCGACAATTCACATGCTCCATGCATGCAAAATAATAAATGGAAGAAAATCTTCCCAAAGAAAAACAGGATGCGACCATCGCAAACATAAATGTGTATCCTTTGTATCGGCGTCGACATGGACTGATAGTACCATTATAACAGGTGCTTCCTACTGAAATATAATTATTATATCAACGTTGAGATTTGTGTATCATTGAAGGCAATTAAATATATTTTCAGGAGCTTTTATTGCAACAATGTTGATATCTTGAATTAAGAACAACAACGCTAAAGTCATGATGAAATTGCCAATTAGTTTGATTGTAAATATGGGAATGCACCAGAAGCAATATGATGTTTGCTAGAGACACCAATGCAGCACAGGTCGCATGCAATAATAAGACTGTGAATTCATCCTCCATAACAGCGGAGTATAATTTTTGAAGAACGTCAGGAAAATGAATCTCGAAATGGAATCACTTGACTTACAATTAATTTCCATTATACAAAAGTTCCTTATCACGTCTACGGTTGAGGGAGCGCGACAAAAAATGGTTCTAAGAATGCACACAGTTAAATTCATTTGAGTAGCTATGCGAACTTCTTTCATTTGAGTAGCTATGCGAACTGTCAATTATTTTAAATATTCAAACTTTAAGGAAGCAGCGTTTCATTGCAATTCGTTGGACTCAGAAGAAGAGTGGGAGAAATGTTTAGATGAAGCATTAGTTTTTCAAATGTCATACTAAATGAGGCAAGCTTTTGCATTCATTTGTGTTTTCCGCAATCCTATCAATGCTTTGGTTCTTTGGGATAAATTCAAGTTGGATTTGACTTTAAGTTTTTTACGTGATTATGACAGTGAAGCGACATGTAATTTAATGTGCTGCGCCTTAAATTACCATTACCAGGGTTGGAAACTTGAACATCTAACATGAACAAAACAATTTGCAGTTGAAATCATTCGTGATATTTTATATTATACAATAGAGATCCCTGAAGCCATAGTCGAATATCAATAATTTGATTTTTGTTGAACAGATTTCGTCGTTGAAATTTGATGCAACATGCCGTATATACATTGCGTGGTATTTATATCGCTATATATATACACATACTATACATCTTACATTCGAATGTCAATCTTTTGATTTTTGTTGAACGAATTTCGACGTTGAATTTGGTGCAACTGACGGTATGTAGTATGTTTCAACGGGCATGTTATTTATTTAATTTTACATAAAATCAAAATGTAAAGCCAATGAACGAGCGAGCCTTGGGAAGTATTTCACAGGCATGGGAAACAACCCTATTAATAGATTGGCCAAATCATTTAATATCGTGGAACATCAATTTTGAAGATCTAGCAAAATTTTATTATTTTAAATTTTCATTTAATTTAACAAACAATTTTTTTGTTTTGTTTTTGTATTTACTAAATCCATTTCCTACATTTTTGAAAATATGTCGTGTTTATCGCATAAATCCCGTTGCGGCTAGTTGAAACTATAAAATAATTCTAAGATTTTACCAGTTCAAAAACTACTAAATCTGGACGAAGCAGATTTCAAAAAATCAAAACATTCGACTTAAAGAAACAGAACAGTTATTAAGTCTCGTATTTCATTAAAAATTGCTGTATAAAATTGGTTTGGTGGCAACGATAATCCGCACTGGTCATAAAATAGATGTGAGGTGAAACCTCTTCTAGAAAAGTTTCAAACTGACTACCTGGATTCATCGTTGGGATATGTTGCAACTAATTCCTTGTTCATCAAATATGTTGGTTAAGTCAGGTACCAAATTTTAATGGAATTGGTGTTTAATCGCAGTAGTTACATTTGGGGCAGGAATGGAATTTATTAAGTAAAAAATTGACAGAATTACAACCCATAAAACGAAAAATTAGATTTCCCAAACAATTTTTTTTCGTACAAAACCTTTACAACATTCCCAGCACCAATGAATTTTAGTGAAATTTTATATCTAAGTATTAAACCAATTCTTTAAATCAAGAAATATCGGCGTCACTATACCATTAATCAAAAAATTGATTCACCAATTTTTAAACTAAAAAACCAATCCATGCAGTTAGACTCTACGTCCCCAGCTCTCAATAGAACCAGGGGCCTATTTAACCAAAAACTTATCACTTTGCCTTTGCAACATTTTTAAAGTGCTAAGAGTTTAACTAGTCATAAAAACTTTGCAAATATAACATCGTTGCTATTGCTCTTATATTAATGATTAGTAAAGAAATAATCACTTATGGTTGATAATTTTACGAAATAACATTTATATAAATAATAAATTATTAGAATAATAAAGATTTTTTAAAATAAACGCAAATAACCTTACAATTTCGATCGTGCAAACTGTTACTGAAAAATGCAAAGTGCAAAGTGATATGTGCTAAGTGACTGCAATTATAATACTAAACCAAACAGTTATTGGGTTTTTATTGTTCGGTTGTTCGATATTTTTTCATATTTTTTGCTAAATAAAAGTTTGCATTGCATTTTATGATAAGTTTAGTCGATACTTGTCAAACGTACCTTTGGTCGTCAAAATGATTCGATGTGAGTTATTATTCGGAAACGATGTAATAAATAAAAACAAGTATCATAAGAGGATTCATTTTAGTATATTCAACGAATTTTCATTTAAAGAATCATTTCGTATAAATTATCAGCAAGCGGAATATATTTTACAAAATATCGGGGGTATAATTAAACACAAAACCACCAAAAATAAGGCATTGAGTCCAAAACAACAATTATTACTGTGCCTTCATTGGCTTCGCAATGGATGTCAATATCATGGTGTGGCTACCATGAACGGCGTTACAAAGGGGACTGTTTACACCACAGTACGTCGCGTTTGTAACGCAATAGTCGAAAATGTATTTCCAAAAATTGTGTGTTGGCCGGAAAACATGGCGGACATTGCCTCCAATTTTTATATAAAAGGAGGGTTTAAAAATGTTTGTGGATGTATTGATGGTTCAATAATTAATATTGATGCGCCATCAAATAATGAAGTTATGTTTGTTGATAGAGACGGAAATCATTCACTAAATGTAATGATGATATGCGGACCGAACAATTTATTTTGCGCCGTCAATGCCAATTGGCTTGGAAGCGTACATGATTATCGAGTTTTGCGTAACTCAGCAGTATTTCACAAGTAACTAATTTAAAAAAAAAATTTAACTGAGGTTAATTACATTGATTTTTTGTATTTACAGATTTAAAAGTGGTTGGAGACCTTTCGAAGGAGCTGTTCTTTTAGGAGTGCATATCCACTCAAAAATTGGTTGATCCCACCAATAAATAAAAATTCAGAGGATACCTCGGTCTAGAATTTTAATAAAGCACACAAAAAAACTCGTCGTCTAGTTGAGGATAGTTTTGGAATTTTAAAAGAAAAGTTCCCTTGTTTAAATTACTTAAGACTACATCCTAAAAACGCAGCTTTTAATCATATATAATTTAATTTTCTAATTCTAAAACTTGTTGTAATCGTCAATAGTAAATTTCTACCTTCATCAGCTCAAGTTTTAATTGGCAATCTTGATTTTATATGGACGTTTTCTTTCGTTTCTTTGTTCTTCGCATTTCCTTTTATTTGAATCGTTAATTGGTTCATTTGATTTCGTTGAGCTACCTGACTCACCATAGCTTTCCGTTTTAGGCCTATTACCACTTCAGAATCTCGCTCCAAAATGTCAAATACGAAATTATCAATTTCATCATACTTGCAGGCCTTGCCCCCTTCGATCCGGTTGTATGAGCGCTATCTCGCTTTGCCTATATCAATTAATACAAATTAAATGTGTAATATAATTATACAGTGCTGGTAAAAAAAAAAATTGGGCAAACAAATTCATTGCAAATTGGAGTCTTTTTTTGCTAAAATTACAAAACTTTTGAAAGCAATTGGTTTATTGTTTCATTTTAAATACATGCATGACGTAATTTTTTGAAAAAAAAAAAATTGACCTGCAATTTAGGGGCAAAACACCGAAAAATGCCAAAATATTCAAAATACGTTTGATTGGAGTTATAGTAAGGTAATAAATTAAACACTTATTTTTTATTTTTTTTTTGTTTTTTATTGATTTATAGAAGTTCAATCTTTAATATTAATATTTTGTTGGACCGCCTTTTGCTTTTATTACAGCGATACATCTCCGATTCATTGAATTTGGTAAATTTTTCAAAGTCGCAGGAGATACGGATTCCCAAATCATCAACAACAAACTTTTTAAAGCTTCAATCGATTCTGGGCGCTTCCTTGCTACTTCTAGCTTCTATATAGACCAAATATTTTCAATTGAATTTAAGTCTGGACTATACGGAAGCCAGCTCAACACATCGATACTTTTTTCTTCGAAGTACTTTTTTACCTTTAAATGAAGAGACCAGTTTTTAACAAATTATTTATGTTTATCTGAAAGCAAATTTGTCTATCTACAATTCAAAATTAATAACTCACAATTTTGGCGGTATGGCACGGAGCGTTGTCCTGTTGAAAAATAAATTTGCAAGTCTCGCCAAAAAGCTTTAACGCAGAAGGCTCAAATTCGTTCTGAAGGAACTGCAGATACAGCGGCTGTAACGCTGGAACTAAGGAAGCACAATCCACCGATTTCATTTCCAGAAAAGCATCCCAAGACCATAACTCCTTCTTTTTTTGGTGGAAGACTTAAAAGACATTCGTTGCTAAGTCTCTCGCCAGGTTTTCTTTTTACGAGAATTCTTCCATCTCCAACATGCAGCTTGAATTTTGATTCATCGGAGAAAATCACATCATTCCACATCTCTGGAGTCCAATTAACATGCTCCTGGGCCCATAGCAAACGTTTTTTTTTTTTTCACTAGTAATGTGAACTCAGGCTTCTGGACTGGTTTAAGTGCTCTCAAACCAGCTTTAACAAGTCTTTTTCTCACTAAGCCGGCTGAAAATTTTTTTCCCGTTGCTCGCTCAAGATCCTGTCTTATGTCCGATGAAGTTTTAAAACGGTTTTGACGACTTTGTAATAGTATAAAACGATCTTCCACTGGCGTTGTGTTTCTGGGCCTTCCAGAGCCTTTCTTTCTTTGTGTACCGCCCATCTCTCGATTTTTTTTAATATTCCACCCGACAGTACTTTTAGGAATGTTTAATCTTTCACCTATTTCACGCGTGGTTAATTTTTTTTGCGCCAAAATCAACATATTGCTTTTACACTGGTCACTAACTTTTCCCATTTGTTTAACTAAAATTGCACTTTATTCTTTATTTATCTAGGATCACTTACAGAATAACTTAATCTTACAAAATATGCACTATTTATACTCAAAAAATAAATTACAGGCAATAAAACATCTGCACCCTAATGACGGCCAAGAACGGTAGGCGTAAAAAAAAATAATTGCTTGCCCAATTTTTTTGCACATCAGTTGCGGGTTTGAACCGGTGTAATAAAAGCAGAAGGCGGTCCAACAAAATATTAATATGAAAGATTGAACTTCTATAAATCAATAAAAACCAAACAAAAAAATAAAAAACAAGTGTTTAATTTATTACCTTACTTTAACACCAATCAACGTATTTTGAATATTTTGGCATTTTTCGGTGTTTTGCCCCTAAATTGCAGGTCAATTTTTTTTTTTTTTCAAAAAATTACGTCATGCATGTATTTAAAATGAAACAATAAACCAATTGCTTTCAAAAGTTTTGTAATTTTAGCAAAAAAAGACTCCAATTTGCAATAAATTTGTTTGCCCAATTTTTTTTTACCAGCACTGTACAAATCAATTTTTACCAAAGTTCGGCTTTTCCACAAGTATGTAACATGTAAAATGTTCCAGGCGGATGAATTTTCATTACTTAAAATCAACATACTTAAGCGAATATGATGGGATCGGTTCGAATTCTGTTTTTGTTTTATCTAATCAGATTTGTAACAATCTACCGTGTAACCGTGGTCATTATTGTTTTATTGGTATAATTGGTTAACGTGCATAAATTGTGATAGATGGTGATGATTTTGTCTGTTTGTTGATTTCTTCTTTTGGATTCCCCACCCAAACCAATCGATCAAATACTGTTTGAATAATGCAGTAAAACAATAATTGATCATTTGGTAGTTGTACTTGTACAGAAACAGTGATCGTAATTAAAATACATAATACAAAATATTCAGTGCAAAATCAAAAACAAAATTTTACTGCACATATAAAGTGGCCATATTGATGAGGCTGTATTTTGTTACGCAATAGTCTGAAAATTTTTGTTAGAAATTTTTAAATCTGTAATTGTCGCGGGAAAAGGTATTTATTAATGTTTTACTTATCTTATCTGATAGTTCAAGAATTCAGATAATTTAAGAGATTGGTGTGAAATTATTAGAGTCTTATTCATGGCTACAAAATTGGTTTTCCGTAATTTTTTTTTAGTGATACAGTGCCTCCGCGAATTACAAAGTCTGTGTAAAGTGTTTATTCATTATCTCGTGCGTTGTAATTTGTTAAAATTACATTTAAGAAAAACAAAACAGGAATACAGTGGACAGACTTTGTTACCGGGTAAGGCATCCCGCGACAGTTTTTTTTTATTGTTGCCCAATGATGTTTGTCGGATATATTGCAAAATTTGTACACGCAAACGGCACTGAGATATTTTTAATGAAGACGCCATCATCACTATCACCAATCCGATAAGTTTTTCTTTGTTTATTTATTACCTTATTTTATTTTTATTTACTAAATATTTATTAATGCCTATTTAATTGCTTAATTAAATTATATATTATATTATATTAAATTATTATATATGTCGATAATTACAATTCATTCTTCTTTATAAACTTGGATAATATAAATTATATTATTAAGTAATAACTGTTGTGTCAATTTAACTGTATTATATAGATATTTAAAGCTAAACTTAAATTATGAATACGGACCGCGGATCCACACATTAGAATAAGTCTTACCTGATTTTATAATAATTATCATTTTTTGTTATTAAGCTAAACTTCATAAATTAATTGTAATCCAATTGTATCAACCATTATTTATCAATAATTAAGTAGTGGCCATAAAAGTTAATTTCTTTCATTCGAATTCTTATATTTTATTTTGACTTGTTTGATCATATTCGTTCATGTGTTCCTTTCTTTCCTTTTTTTTTGATTTGTATTCACCTACAACTATCGTAAATTTTTTGCAGTCGTAACGAAAATCAGTATGTCTAGATAAATATGAATAGCGTGGACTAATACATTATCATAGGGCAAATCAAATTTGTATGCATGATATTGCCTATGGGGAGGGTGGAGTGCTTGTGGTCCAATACCTTGACCACACAAGGAAATGGCTGTGATACTTAAGATTTTTTATTTTTTTTGTTCCGCTTCTTTAGGACTAATTATAAACTTTTAATCCGGTATAAAGTGTTAATTTATTGTTAGTGTTACATCGTTCCATGTCTATTTATTACCAGATCGTCAGTGAGGGTTAATTACAGCAGCAGATAGATCTCTGTGGCTAGTGACAATTACTCCGCCCAACCGACCTCACCTAGCCGGCGAACGTGCTGCGGTCACTGATGTGAGAGCCTCAGAGATGTTCTGTTGATGGAATGAAAATTCAACCGAAGTGTAACCATTCCGTTACAAGTCAAAGAGATTATCTCTGGCATATGTCCAGTTTTTGTCGGTAGATGCTAATTGCAAAGAATGGGCGAAGGCTATTACCTCTTTCCATGCTGCCTCCTTTTGCAGTTTAGTTGTAGAACTAAAACTACCAAAAAGAACGATTTTTCTTGTTTTATCTCTTCCAATAAAGCAAATTTTTTCTTAATTGAAGCAAATAATATTGATTGCAAAGAGATTTTTGTATCGCGGTATTAAAATTTTATAATTTAAATCACATTAAACCTATAACATTAATATCTAAATCGCATCGACGCTGGTTTAATATGTATTCGAAACTAAACATACAATTTTTATATAATAACATTATATAATTTTCTCTTTATGGAACAAAATACTTGAACTTATCAAAATAAATTTTTGCTTAGCAAGATTTTGCAAAGTCATAAGTTGCAAAGTGCGATGGTTAAATAGGCCCTTGGTAGCACATTTGTGGAAAGATTTTAATAAAATTTTATATCTGAGATTTGATGAATTCTGGCTGTCGATGTTGGTATCCGATCACATGGCCGACAACCATTTCACCGACCAGCCACTTCGCCGACAACTACATTGCCGACAATAACTTTGGCCGACAGGCCAAATGGCCGACACAACCACATCGCCGACAAGACAGATGGCCGACACAACCACATCGCCGACAAGACAGATGGCCGACAAAACCATATCGCCGACAGGACAGATGGCCGACAAAACCGTATCGCCGACAGGACAGATGGCCGACACACCACATCGCCGACAGAACAGATGGCCGACAACTACATCGCCGGCCAGACAGATGGCCGACCACTAAATTCCAAAGGACACAACACCATCGTCGACAAGACTGATGGCCGACACAACTATATTACCAACAGGACAGATGGCCGACACAACTACATCGCAGACAAGACAGATGGTCGACATAACTACATCGCAGACAAAATAGACAGGAGACACAGCCACATCGCCGACAGGACAAATTGACCATCTGATGCAAATTAGTTGTCCAAACATGTGGCAGCTGCTACAAGTATTAGAAGAAGGAGTACCTTTTAGCGAATTGTTTCTGAGATGCAAAAATTACGCATGGAATTCAACTTGAACTAGCACAGGAATAAGTTATACAAAAATGAATGTATTATACATGGATGCATGGAGTAATGATTCATCGTGCCTATTTTGGAATGAGTTGACCAAAGAATCAAGGCAGCTTTATGCTTATTTGAGTACGGTATATTCCATCATTAACTCCTACTTCAAAGGGTATATCGAAATATTTATTTAATTGAAAAGAGGAAAGTTACTATTCTTAGTATTACAAAATATTTATTTAAATCAAATTACAGTTTATTACAGTAATTTCTGTGGCACTTACAGAGTTTTCTTCAGGAAACATAATTTTTATTTATCTGATTAAATCCGTACAATCAGACGTCAAACCACTAGGTGTATTCTCTAATAGCAAATTTATTTAAGTAGCTACTTAAAAACGTAGAAAAAAGAGGATTCAGATTATTAACTAATTGTAAAACATACACATTAAATTTATTTACGAAATTAAATCTGGATGGTGAAGAAATTGAACATACAGATACTTCTTTTCTGAGTTTCCGAATAGAACCAAGAAACTAAGTTGGTATTTGATAAAGAATCATTTTCACTTAATTTTGCTCCATAAACAACCAACAGCTTACCTAATGCATTCAAAAAGACATTTTTTGGAGAACATATTCGTTTTAACTCTCTTTCGCAGTTCACTTTTAACGTCCTTCCTTATGCAGTAAGTAACCAAATTTGGGACATAAGGCTATAGGCCCATTTTGCCTTATGCAAGCCTTACTTACCACCAATAAACCAGCACAACTTATACAAAGTAGTTTGAGCGAACTAACATCCATTTCACAGGCACAAATGCCAACCAAAGAGGCCTTGCGTAAAACAATAAAACGTGTTAGATGACAAAATACCTATACCGAACCAGTGTCTTTAGAAATTTTAAATATTCCAGAAGAATTAAGAAAGACTTTAGATGGCCATCCATTTCTTTTAAGAGAAGTTGATATTGGAGCAGAAAAAATATTAATATTTACTACTCCAACTAATATTAAATATCTTTTAGATGCGTCCTATTGGATTATGGATGGAACATTTAAAACTGCGCCGCAAATATTTATGCAGCTTTATTCAATCCATGCTCCAGTAGGTGGTTCCGAAAATGAAAGATTACTTCCACTGGTCTTTATTCTGATGAGCAGTAAGTCCGAAATTTGTTACCAAAGGGCATTTGAAGAAATATCGGAAATAGCACAAGAATTCCAACTTGTTTTGAGTCCAACTTTTATTATTACTGATTATGAAAAGGCGGCCATGAATGCAGCAGCAGGTGAGTTTGAAGGAGTGCAGATTAAAGGGTGTTTTTTTTCATCTTTGCCAGTCCATTTGGCGGAAAATTCAATCTTTCGGATTGTCAAGCAGGTATGGGTCGGACGAAGAATTTAATTTAATAATGAGGCAGATAGGTGCGCTTGCATTTCTGAATACAACAGAAATACCCGAAGCATTGAATGATCTTAAAAATATTATTCCACAAGAAGCCAATGGAGTTGTAGAATGGTTCGAGCAAACCTACGTGTTAGGGAGAACATGACGGACTGCCAGACAAGACCTTCAAACTCGCATGTCACCACTGTTCAAGCCTGAGATATGGTCAGTTTTTGATAGCCAGGCAAATAATATTCCAAGAACTCAAAATAGAGTGGAAGGCTGGCATCGCAGATGGCAGGTTTTAGTTGGCTCTAATCATCCGGGTATCTTCTGCCTTATACGAACCTTGCAAAAGGAACAAAAATTTACTGAAGGGCAATTTGAAGCGATAACTAGAGGTGAAAGAAAACCACAACAAAAAAGAAAATACAGGGATCTTGAACAAAGGTTAGCTCTAATAATTCAAGATAGACCGAATCGAACCCTTTTAAATTTTATTAGAGGAATTGCTCATAATATAACCCTCTAATTTACCAATTATTTTAGCTTTTGTAACTAATAAATTAAAATTAAATTTTATGAAATTATTTGATTAATTTAAATTTGCTTGGATTTAGAATTTTGTGATTAAAAAAAAATACAAAAAAAATTTGAAAAAAACAAACATGGAACTATCTTCCCAACACGTCCACGTCGTTGGTTCCGGGTAACGCTAAGATTGGGAAATGAAACCGTATATACAAAAAAACGAAACAGGGATTTTAAAATTCTTTGTACCTGACATTTTTAAACCGAAGCGACCATTAGTACTATTTGCCGCATTTGGTTTCCGAGCATAGGGTTACATCAGCATAGGGTATAGCATAGGGTAGGGAATTTTTTACAACAATTATTCTGCGTTCATTCTGCCTTTCTTGTACTCTGCAGCAACGGTCTTGGGCGTGGTTGGTTTCTTTCTTGGGATGATTTTCCCATCTTACGCTTCTTTCAATTTCTGCACTCTCTCAGCCTTGATTGTTTGTGTCAACTTGTTTCAGGTTCTTTTTAACTAACTTTCCCACGACCTAGAGAGTTGAATTTTTGTGCTCAGATTAGTGGAACATTTTAATCTATCTTATTTTGATAATCCTCCATCCGAGTTTAGAGAATTTTAACATCTAACCTTTTCAGCTTGATCAATTAATTTGTATATAATTTTCAAAATCTCAAAAAGAAAATTAATGCTCATGTCGATTTATAAATAAAAGTTTCACTTGTTATTTAAGTTATAGATTGAACTTATCACTTTTCGCTTTTGTTCAGTAGATTCCTCCGCGCTCAATTCCATATCGGATGAGAAAACATAAAGCTATATAACTAAATTGGCCGCCTGCTTTCGGTTAGGGGATGAATAGCTTTGTTTGCACGATGGCTTTTTAAATCGTTAGCAAATCAAATTCAAATGTTAAAAGTGATTTTATTAGCACTGTTTGGTTCCCTCTTGGGCTTTCTCTGATATCTCTTGTAATCCTTAGCGACGGGTGTGGGCTGGTTTGGTTATTCTTGAAACCTTCTTTTTTGCTTTTCATTTTGTTCTCTCAATTTTTGATTGGCGAGATAGTTTGAAAGTTTACAAATGTCTACATATTTACTTTTGAAAGGTGAGAGGTCTTAAGTTCTCTCTCTCTCCCTCTACCATGTCTTGTACTTCGCAGCAGTGGTTTTGGGTTTATTTGTTTCGTCTTGGGATGCCATTTGGGCCTGTTGTGCTCTTCCTCACTTTTGAGTTATCTAAAAGTTGGAATTCCGAAGCAACTTAAAAATTGAAAACAAATTTCATCTTTTGTTATTACAGTTGATGGCCCAATTTACCATATGTCATTTTTTACTTTTATTCACTAGAATTAAAACGAGTTTTCAATGGTGGCCGCCTCGTACACTTGGTAACTCTAATTAGCCTTCTTTGTCCCCAATTTTGTAAATTTTGCGTTTCAGTCTCTTTATTTGAAAAAGATATAAGCGGTCTACAACATTTTTTAGACATCATTTCTGGGCAATTGCCATTCATTGAAATCAAATACAAAGACTTCGTTCAACGTCTAAATCTAGAAATCTGACAAAATGGTGTCCATCTCAAAATCGCGTTTTGGTAATGTGGTCGTGTCGGCCATCTGTCCTGTCGGCGATGTGGTTGTGTCGGCCATCTGTCCTGTCGGCGATGTGGTTGTGTCGGCCATCTGTCCTGTCGGCGAAGTGGTTGTGTCGGCCATCTGTCTTGTCGGTGATGTAGTTGTCGGCGATGTGGCCGGTCGGCGAAATGGTTGTCGGCCATGTGACCCACACCCGTCGATGTTATATCGTAATATATTTTTACTTACTTAACTTACTAATTCAGGCTTTCTTCTCAGTCTCCAGCAATAAACGGAACAAGCATATTTGTTTTTGTGTATCCTAAAAATATTTCCTAATATAAAATCAAATATTCTATGGCCTGAAGGATTTTTCAACCATAACGTTGAGCTGGGATCAGAATGGCCGTCACGTGGCCCAACCGCAAACACTACTCGTATTAAAAAAAAATTATGGTCGGATACTATAAATCAAATATTATGTTTACCAATCTCGGTTTTCCATCTACAGGCAAACCCAGACAATTTTCTCCGCTTTCACCACCAAATGGAATACACACGCTTGTTGATCTATTTGAAAGAAATTTTATATCTGAGATGGTAAGCCGTTTCTATAAATAGTTCATATTCCCAAATAGATTAAATCGCTTTTTGAAGAATTTTTTGGGTCTTATTATTTAAGCTTCATTTCATAAATAAAATATCTATATTGCGTTGAAATTATTATTTTTCTGAATAATGACAATGTAAGACATTTTCCCGGGCACCCGCAGAAGTTTGAAAATCTAGAATGTAATATTTGTAAAATATTTGCAAAAACTGTTATCCACTAAGTAGCTCTGCAGGCTAAAATAAATACATACTTGAATGTTACATAAATGTGCTACAAATATCATAATGATATAATGACCCCATCAAAAACATTAAACATTTTCAAATTAACCAGAATAGTCTGTACACCAAACTAAAATACAAAAAAAAAATGAATTTTTAATTAAAATAATTAACACCTCTTTTAACAAAATAAGCAATTTTAACTAAAATACGACCCAACAAAATTAAAAAATTGTCAATTTCAACAAAAATACAATTAATAATTTATTTAAACGCTAATTAACATTCTAACTAATTTTGTTTATGTATGTATGATATATACTAGTGGTACACGTATACAAGTACATAACGTACTACAGCAACATTTTGTCAATGTTTTTTTGTTAATTTTAAAAATTTATGTAATCAATTTATCATACAAATTTTGTTGTTTTTTTTGTATTCCTAGATTATGACAGATTTTAATTACATTTTTGTCAAAAAATAAATATTAAAAGCAACAACATAGCCTAGAAAATAAATTAAAATTTTGTCACTAAAAACAAAATAAAATGGGTTTCAAAAAAAAAAAAAATATAATTAAAAATCAATAATTGTTATACATATTACGATATACAAACTAAGTTAAAAAAAAACGAAAAACAGAAGTGACAACCTCTAGGTGTCAACCCATCAAATTTTAATATGTGCCGCCAATTCTTAGTAGTATCTTCACTTTCTTTAAATGGTAATTAGAAAATGTGTATATGAACACATTTTGTTGTGTTCGTTCAGCAGTAATTCATAAAAGAACGGTAATCATTACAACAGATAAAAACATATGTTAAGTTTTTTGTCTACACTGAGAACATATAGTATATATGTATAGTTAGTTGTGTCTGTATGATTTATTCATGTTTTAGTGATCTAATTAGTTGTCATCTTAAATTACAACCAAAAAAAATTTTTATGTCTTTTGTGGTTTCTTCTTATATGTTTTTCTTTTGTGTGGTGTGAGACAAAAAGGAGAAAGAAATTGGAAGAGTGTGTGTAGGAATATTAATTGTGAACAAATTGTGAAACAATATCATCATTAATTTTAATTATAAATTTTTATTTTTTGTAATTACGTTGAAAAATCTATTATGAATGATTTCATTTAATTGTTTGAGATCTTAACTTTACAGAGTTGACGCTCCGCAAGCTTTACTAAATTAAAAGCTTTTCAACTTCGACGTTATGGGGGAATATCTCCTCCCCGCCATATCCATTACTATTAGTGGTAAAGAAATTAATGAAAGTTATCATCTCTCTAGCAATCATTTTTATGATATTGCTTTTTAAATGGGCTAAGGAAATTTCTTGTAATTTCTCGTAATCAAACATCTACTTAGTGCTGTCGCTCTGAAAACATGGAGTATGTTTCAAATTTTCTAGTCAAAAGCTACACTTTAGACATAAATAATTGTTAGTGTTTTTGTGTTAAACAAAAAACCATGTTTTAGCAAAATTACACTAAAATTGTTCAGTTCTATTGTGTGATCCAACCTAAATAGACGTGTCTTATTTGAATAAAATAAAAATAATTTACTGTAATTTAATAACAATTACAACCATATTAATAATACCTGAGTGTAGTTTATAACAAATAACAAAAATAAGCATGTATTAGTGTGTACACTGTTAAAATAATTCTTATAAGATCTTTGAGCGAAATATATCAAATAAAATATTTGTAGAGTAAAATATCACGATTTAATGAAATGTTTATGAAGTACAAAATTTAATTAAATAATAGCACAACATTAAATACACATTAAATGGCCACATTAAACATGTGGCAAATCACACATTTTAAATTTTCATACTTGTTTGAGTAATTTATTTTCAGCCAATAACAAGAATACCGCAGGGATTGTTCTAAGAAGCCACTAACTGGAAACAATAGCCTCATACCCTGTGAACCACATGGACTATAGACCATTTCGCAACGGTGTGGAAATTTCCACATTTGGAATTTTCTTGTTAAGTTATGGCAATTTTTTTACTCTTTTGAGTAATTTATGTTTCGGCCAATAACAAGAATACCACAGGAATTGTTCTAAGAAGCCACTAACTGGAAACAATAGCCTCATGCCTTGTGAACCACATGGACTATATGCCATTTCGTAACAGTGTGGAGATTGCCATATTTATTCTTGTTAAACCTTGCCAGTTTATTTCACATTAAATGGGAGCATCAGTTTTATGTCTGGTGAATCATATGGAGCTTATCCGTCTTCGGATTATTTTAATTTTGGTTTTTTGTGTGGATTATACATATACACAATTGTCTTTAAATAATTTCTGTCTGATACATTAATTTCATCGGTAATGACTGAACTCAACGGTTCAATTCCTCGGCAATGGTCAATGATTTTTACAGATTTAATATTTTTAAATAATCCGTTTTATTTTTTTGTATAAATTAGAACTGAGGGGTTAACAGAAAAATCTGATTTTATAGGAACTATGAATTTACGAAGATCATCGTGGCATTCCCACGTATCATTAGGTCTTTTGACATATGCGGTGTAATGACCCATTCCGCCACTTTTCGAAGAGTGAATATAAATTACTAAACCCTTAAGGTAAACGATGTCTTCCATAAAGTTTAATTGGGACTGTATGTCTTGCAATTTTACTTTATACGTTGTGGTATTATTTAAAGGCTCAACATCGATTATTACGATCCCGGTTCCGGATGTTAATGTTTTGTGCAAAATGCGTTTTAGGCAAGTTTTGCATGATGCATGTGGAAGTTGTACTCTTTTTTCAATTTGTGCGAATTGATCATCAGAAAAATTTAAATAATCTATTGATAAATAGTATATCTGTTTGGAAACAATACTGCAAGAATCAGTGCATTTATACTCTACATTAATGGAAGGATCTATGAGTTGCTTAACAATTTCAAGAATATTTGAAACAATTGAAAGTGAAGACTCTGTATTTGAGTTTAATACCAAAGTTGAAATACGATCCATTAGTAGTTCGGACCGCGCAATATAGGTGTCTCGTTTGATTCCGCCACTAATTAAATTTGAGATGAACTCAGGTTCAGTAAGTATTTTTTTTGGAAGACTCGAATAAATTTTTGTAGTATTCAATATCTATACCTGCCGAATATAATATTTGGGTGAATGAGTCGAAAGCACATGTTTCTGAAACGCTGACTCTCTTCATATCGTCAGTATTGTGAACAAACCCATTTGACAATAATGATATAGATTTATTTTTCATAATTTTCGATAAACTACAACTACTGTGATCAACATCTAAAACTTTTTCATTGTTTGAAATTGCTGGCTTTATTTTCTTTAATTTACTCGCCGGTTATATAATGCGTTAGCGAACAATTCTTTTCTTGCATACCTTTGAAGTACTCTATGTCCAATGTGTTTTGGAGATCTATATTCGTAAGCTTTTTTTGCGCCACATTTCTTCGTGAATTATTGTTCCAGCATCTTGTTCAAGAGGATCAGGCGGTGATACAATCTTTTTCTTGTATGTTTTTGGGGTAGGTGGCAGGATTTGTGAAAATGCAATCCTTTTTAAATTGCTATCTGTTTTTTCTTTCAATAAACTGACAAATCTGCCTACTTTTAATTTTTTATTTTCAGTATACTGTGTTTTAACCGTTTTGAACCAATTTTCCACATTGGAATTAGATAACCGTTCTGGAATACCTAATAACTTTGAAAAACAGGTACTCCAGAATGGTAAATAAGAAAAATATTTCTTTACACAAAATATTACAAATTCAGGGCAATAGAATTCGTTTTTCTTCTTGGAGGTATTATTCTCTGAAATTTGTCTAAGAATATTTTTGTGCAAAGCAGAATATTTTTTAAAAAAAGGACTACTAGTGTAGCCTCCGTGTTGTTCGTCGTCAACCATTGCCTCTGTAGAGTCTAACAATGATGCAGTAGCGTTGGAAATAGTATTTTCGTTTGGAGAATATAAAGAGGCAGTATATGTTTTAAATGTTTCTAACGCCTGAATAACGTCATCTGTAACGAATGGACTACAATATATTAAACAAAAAGATTCGAACATTTTGTCGATATCCATAATTGTATGGCAATTTAGAATAATACAAAAAATATCTATTATTAGATTTTTTTCGTCGGTCTTTAAACCACCACATTTTTTCGCAATCTGCTTTGATATAATGTTTATAAAATGGGCACAACAAATGAATACTGCCACTTCATCCCTTTTAGGTTGATCCTTATTTATTAATATATTATAAGTATATTCTAAATAGGTCGCAACTGCCATCACGTTCATCGCCTGCAATTAGGATATTATCGAAGCCCATGACCAGTCCACAACAAAACACTTCGGCAAATATGTTTTTGAAATTTTCATCATTTCAGAATGGACATCCATAAGAAATTGTGTAATAGTTCTAGAATCATGTTCACTGGAAATCATTTCGGCTATTGGAATAATTATACTGTTGATGTTAATGATACATGCATAGTACAATATTCTCTTTAGATTATGTTCACAGCATGTTGGGTTTCTTCGTACTACGTTGCCCGTTGCATCCATGTAAACAATCGAAGATTTGAACTTAGGTATTAAAGTAAGCTGGGATTCACGTAACATTATCACCTTCAATGGGTATGAAAAAGAAAATATGTATTTATTATTTTGCGGCTCGATACGAATTTCATGATACATGTCAATGATATCACAATTTGATATAATATCATTCCTTTTCAAATGTTCAGGTCGTATTTTCCGCAACACTTCATTTGTTGTAATTAGTTGGGTATTTCCTGTGGAAGCTAACTGGATGTCTGCGTTCTGAAGAAATTTCAATTGTAAATTGTGAGGTGTTTTATGAGCAAGCTCATTTTTAAACTCTTCCCGCCTCTTTCCTCTAATTTGCAAAAACAATTTATCACCTGCGTGAAACTCGACATCATCACCGCTTACAAAAACATTAACCATGTTTTGCACGTCAATGACAAATTTGTATTTTTGGTAATGTGTTTTGTATTTACATTTTCCATAAACAACTATATTATTTTGGAAAATTGATTTTTGGTGTAAACTTCCGAAGGATACCACACACGAATTTTTGGCATTAATTAATCCTTGAATAATCATCGCACGAATGGCATCATTGCTTTCCGGTACTATGTCAATTTTAAATTTTAATTTAAATCTCCATTCAATTTTATTTGTTGTGAATGGTTCGTTTAGTAGGAGCAGCGTTGGAGCACAAGCTCCACTAGATTCAATTGATTCAAAAGTACCTTAACTTGATACATCTATCTCATTCATCGGCTCAGCCATTGGAGGTAACATTAAAGCTAATTCTTTTTCGTACATTTTTTCTGGTGGTTTTACATCTGGTGAATTCAATTTGGATATAATATAACGTTTAGATAATGCACGCAGAGTGGCTTTAAACCTTGCTTGGTTTTTTCCGGTACATTTTAAATTAAAACGCAAACAAAGTTTTTTTTAAATATCGGCCGAAATTTTTAAATCGTCCAATTTAACACCCATTTCGTCCAAAACACATTTCACACTTTCCTTATCAATTGTTTTTTTTTGTTCTGTAGCTGTACTTAACAGTTTTTTTTGAAAAATTTTCCATATTGCGATAAATTTTAATCAATGCAAACGGAAAGTAATCAAAATTTAAAACAATGTCCGAGAGAAAAGCAAAGGTCAATAGGTTTCACAATACTAAAGCAAAGTAAATAAAATTTAAGAGAATGTCCGAGAGAGAAAGCACAGGTCGATATAGTTTTGAAAAAAACAATTTTATTACCAAACACACAATTTAAAATAACAAAAATATAACAAGCGATACGCACAGTATGAAGTAAATGTACGATTACGAAAGTAAGAAGTAAATAACGTATCGAAGTAAATAACCTGAATTTTTATGTAAACATTGTAAACATTGTAAATATTGTAAACATCATAAAATAAGAATTATATTATACAAGAAAATTACTTAGAAAACCAGTGAATATTGCGAAAAAATAACAGTAATAAAAAATAAACCACTTCTTCGTTTTTGGTATCTCGGCTCGGTACATATCACATGTATTTATTTTTGGCATTTCATTTATTTCAAAATTATAAAATATAATTATCAAAAATAAAAATAATGTATAAATAAAATAATAAAATATTTAGGTATATTTAATTAAATCCAAAACAAATTAAATGACCTATTGGATGTTACTGAATTAAATTCAGTTAAAATTCATCTGTGCTGAGTGAGTCAGAAATTTTAAGGCTGTAATAAATTTCGAGAAGCTTCTTTGATTTTTCAAATCCTAGCCGATTTCTATTTGGAGAATGGACAAATGACCATGACGAAAATATTCGTTTAATCTCACTAGATGATGCGGGGATTTGTAACAGCTTTTTTGCTAATTTTGACAAATTAGGATATTTATATTCTGCCATGTTCCAGAAAACCATCGCATCCTGAATTTTTTTTTCGAAAAGCATGCTAAAAAATCCATTTTTGGTTTTAAACTGATCCAGGCCTGAAATTCCTTCCACAGATAAACTGCCAATGATAAATTCAACTGCTATAGTTCTCTCATCATCCTCTAACAGGTTATCCTCGAACGCAGGATGAAGGAAATAGGCAGAAAGTGCGTATGTGTTAAGTGCCATTTTTTCCGTTTTGATAACTCTTCACGAAAGTCTGCATACATTGGATTGCGTTGTAATAGGATCCATAGATGGACTGCTTCAGCCAAGGAAAATTTTCGATTTTGACATTTATCAATAAGTTGACATACCGGGTTGAAAACGTCTATGGCTTTTTGTATGTTTTCCCTTAGTTCGTCATCGAAAAGTAACAGTTTAACATCTTGCTTTACTTTTTTCCCATTTTCGTGATCCGCAGCAATCTCTTTCATATATTGTAAATTGTCGAGCAGAGAAACCAGGTTGTCTCGATAGGAACACCAGCGAACATCGCAAATTGATAATGTCTTTTGCTAGAAGATTACCTGTATGACTATTACAAGTTGAATGCCATAGTTCCGTTCGTCGACCCATATTCACCATCGCAGAAGCATTGTCAGAAACAACGGCTACGAGTGTAGTCTGAAAACGTTCTGTAGCAATTTGCTCTGATTTGGCCACTATATTGGCCAACGCCTCACCTGTCTCGGGAGTTCCGGTCATGTCCCAAGCATTTAAAAACGCTCGCTCTCCATTTGCTGTATGTAGAATACTAACTACGGTTTTAGTGTTGTTCGACACATTTTTCCACCCGTCGATTAACAACACAGATTCCGGTCCTATGCTCTTCGATATTGTCTTAATACATTTTTGATGAACACGATCTAAAATTTTTGTAGAAAGTACTTTTCTCGACGATAGTTTGTCAGAGTATGCTGGTCTTATAAGGCGGATAAATTTTTTAAAGTGATCCGATTCTACGACCGCAAAAGGAATGTTACAACCAAAAAAAAATTCACCTAACGCATTGTTGAAATTTGTTTCTTCATCTTGAGTGACGGTATCAATATAATTTGAAATTTTATTCGCCTTTGAGTTTTTTTGAGATTTACCAGCAAACGAGAATATATGTGTGCTGTTTTTTAGTGTTGAAGTAGATGCTGGCGCAGACGAATTTATCGGGGATTGAAGTACGAACGATCGATTGGCACTAGGATCGATTGGTGTCGATGTCACCAAATTTGGTGTGCTTCTTGGTAATAAAAAATCGTCTATTTAGAAATTAACCATAATGTTAACAAAAAACGCATAAACTAAGCAGTAACACAATGAATAATTTACTTGTATAATAGTGCCAATGTTAAGCTGATTTTGATTCGATGATGTATCCAGGACAGTATTATCCAACTGGTCTATTTGTACAGATGAGCAGTTGGAAAATGAGGTATGGCAAGCGTTATTGTTCGATTCTTTAAATTCATCAATTTCAAATACGGTCTTTTCGTGCGCCACGTCAGAGACACTGATATTTAAATTTTGAGTACTACTTGATTGGCCTGCACTTGTCATTTGCTGTTTTGACGGGGAACATTTATTTCTGAGTATGAAAATAACTGCATTAATTTCAAATTGCGTAAAACATTAGACACTTAACAATAACATACTTGTGTGATTTCAACCTCTGGACGGCAATATTTTTTAGTACTGCATTGCAAGTTAAGCACAATGCCGTATATTTTCTTTTGTCCCTCAGCAATTGGTATCCAAATGTACTATAAATTTCCCCCCGTGGTCTTCCTGTCATTATTTAACAATAACAATTTTCAATAACTAACCAATATTTTCAAAGCTTTTTATTGTAAGGCACTTTTCACAATCACAAATAATAATAAAGTAAAAACTTTACTAAATTTTAATTAATTCGATTAGGATGTAGGATCACGAGCACAACCATAAGGTATACGTTGTTATTCTTATGTTAAAAAAAAAAATTATTTTTAGAATCCGTTAAAAATTCCATTGTCCTTTTTCAATCGTTATTTGAGAAAAGAGATAACCACAAACGCATTTTTTTTAAATGTGGTTTTCACCTTCTAATGAAACAAAGAAGCAAAAATGTACATAAACAATGAAACGTTTAATTTTCTCTTTCTTGTCGTGAGACAACCCTATTTTATTTTTATCTTTTATGTTCAATTGTTTACGATGTTTCCAGTTGTTAACAATTGTTTCCAGTTGTTTACCAAAAATAAGTTGTTTCCACTTGTTTACGATAAAAATGTAAACAACCGCTGTTTACTTGTAAGCTGCCATCGCTGATTAAAACAAACGAGAAATAAAATTTCCTTATATACCCTAGTACAAAAAAAAAAAATTTGACAAAAAAGAGAAAACAAAAATCAATAATGCGCAACAAAAAAACTTAAAAACGAGTAAACAAATTTGGATGACTTAACAAGAAAATTCCAAATGTGGAAATTTCCACACCGTTGCGAAATAGTATATAGACCATGTGGTTCACAAGGTATGAGGCTATTGTTTCCAGTTAGTGGCTTCTTAGAACAATCCCTGTGGTATTCTTGTTATTGGTCGAACCATAAATTACTCAAACGAGAAAAAAAATTGGCATAACTTAACAAGAAAATTCGAAATGTGGAAATTTCCACACCGTTGCGAAATGGTATATAGTCCATGTGGTTCACAAGGTATGATGCTATTGTTTCCAGTTAGTGGCTTCTTAGAACAATCCCTGTGGTATTCTTGTTATTGGTCGAACCATAAATTACTCAAACGAGAAAAAAAATTGGCATAACTTAACAAGAAAATTCGAAATGTGGAAATTTCCACACCGTTGCGAAATGGTATATAGTCCATGTGGTTCACAAGGTATGATGCTATTGTTTCCAGTTAGTGGCTTCTTAGAACAATCCCTGTGGTATTCTTGTTATTGACTGAACCAAGGAGTACTCAAACTAGTAAAAAATCTGCATGACATAAAAATAAAATTCAAAATGTGTCATTTGCCACACCGTTGCGAAATGGCATATCGTTCAAGTGGTGCACAATACGCGGGCAACAGGCTGTTGTTTCCAGTTAATGCCTTTGTAGATCTATCCATCAATTAGTCTTCTTGATCTTTTTTGGTTAAACTTCAGAAGTTAATTTAATTATTTGTTTACAAAATTTAAGCTCGTTTAGAAAGAGATATCAAATCTTATTTGATACTAATTGCATCCAATTGGATTCATATACGTACATGTTATTTTTTTTGTTATAAACTTCACTATCGCTTAATAATTCAGTTTGGATTTATAATTTATAGATATTCATAGTTATAGTGTTAGTGACAGTTAGTGAATCCATAAGTTTGATTTATCTAACTTATGAACAAAAAACGATCATGTAATGATGTAGATAGTGACCTTGATATCAATTATCATTTAAAAAAATATAGACCAGTCATGTCTAGTAATAATACAAGAAACAACGGTACTGGCTACCCGCTTTCATATACTGTTCCGATTAACAATACTTACCAAAATTTTCTACAAAACAAAAATGTAAACAATGATCATAACAAAAATAAAAATCCGAATAAACAACAACAACAATACAAGTTATCTCCGATTGTCACCAAGTTGAACCCAGCTCAAATTAGAGAGATAATGAATAAATTAAAAGTAAGCAAATTCGACATGAAGCTTACGTCTATTGGCCTGAGGGTAACAACTTATGACAAAGCAAACTACACTCAGCTATCCAGGAGCTAAAAAAGAATAATGCAGAATTTTTCTCATTCACATCAGATGAGAATAAAACTTCAAGATTCGTTTTGTTCGGTTTACCATCCATGCCTATTGAGGAGGTGGAAACTTACATTACAGAGGTTGGTCTCTCACCATCGCGCATTACAAAAGTTATGCGTAAGGAGAATATGAATAACGATAGTGCGATGTATTTTGTCTCGTTTCCAAAAACAACGACCCTAAACCAGTTGAAAAGCCATCGATTTAATGGACACATTGCTTGTACTTGGGATATTACCCATAGAAAACCAGAACGACTCACACAATGCTTGAAATGCTTCAGGCTCGGTCACACTTCGGGCAACTGTAATATGAAGCCTCGTTGTGGATATTGTGCCCAGGCTCATATAGATGATGAAGAATGCCCGTTTAAAAGTGTTGAAACAAAACATGTATGTGCCAACTGCGGAGGAAACCACATTGCCAACTCAATGATTTGTCCAAAACGAAATGAGTTTTTACGCATTCGGGAACAGATCAACAAACGTAACCAATCTAAGTCTACGCAATCTTTCAATTGGGGGCATCAGCATTTCCCAGCTTGTTAAATTCTAAAGATCAGCAATTCAGTCAACCAACTAACATAGAAGCCTCAACTTCACAAGTTAATTGGTCAAATTTATTTAAAACAAATACAGCTCCTATAGTGCAACAATCCGAAATTCCAAATAGTTCTAAATTATACTCTTCCAGTGAATTATTATTGATATTGGAAAACATCATGGATGGACTCAGGAGGTCCAGGTCATTCTGGCAACAGCTATTCAATATGTCTGTAAATAACTATTTGAATGTCTGCATCTGGAATGGTCACAGCGTAAAAAATAAGAAACATGAGGTAATTCATTTCCTTGATAAATATAACGTTGACATTATGCTTATTTCAGAAACATACCTTAAACCAGACACTGTTTTCCACATCCCACTTTACCTGACCTATAGAAATGATCGCGACAACCAATCTGGCGGAGGTGTAGCTATCATCATCAAAAATTTCATTCCACATACTCTACTTCCTACTTTAATTCTTCAAAGTATTGAAAATATCTCTATTCAATTGGAACTGCCTGATTCCTACTTAAAAATAACTTCATGTTACGTGCCCAAATCTAGCCATTGCAATTTTAGAGGGGATCTTAACCGCTTATTCAATTCAAATAGCCCATTTGTTCTTGGTGGGGATTTTAATTGCCGCCATTCATTTTGGAACTGTAGTAATTCCAACAAAGGTGGACGTTCCTTATTTGACTTACTTAACAGCCGTGCGAATGTTGTCTTGCACTCTCCAGACACGCTTACCTACCATCATACTAATAGAACTAATAGTACTCTTGATTTTTATTTAGCAAGTAACGAAGTTCCTGTAAACTATATTGGATCCAAAAATGAACTTAACTCAGACCACTTTCCAGTTTTGTGTTCCATCCGCTTACAAACCTGTCGCATAAATCAAACAATTCAATCTTTCAATTTTAATAAAGCCGACTGGTTCTCATTTCACAATTTTATTGATAACAAACCGAAGTCATACGCTAGCAACCAAATTATCACAGATACTAGCCAAATTGACTTGATGACAAAACAGCTTGCGGATACTATTAAGGAAGCAGCAGAGTTCTCTGTGCCTACTATTGTTCCATCGAGTAGATATAAGTTAATTCTGTCTGACGAAATCCTAAATTTTATCAAGCTCCGTAATGTGAGGCGTAGACAATGGATAAGGAGTCGAGATCCCTATCTTAGAAATATTGTTAATTTGCTTAATGCTGTAATTAAACAAAAAATCTATGATATTGTTAACGCTAAATGGCAGGATAAGTTAAAAGCTTTGGACAAAGGATCTAAACCATACTGGCACACGGTGAGATTACTAAAAAAAAAAAAATACACTTGAATCCCACCATTAAACCATCCCGATGGCAGTAGTAAAATTATTGATTCAAATGAAAAATGTCAAGCACTTGCTCAAAATTTCTATAAAGCTTTCGGAACAGCAGTCACCATTCTAGAATCAGACGAGATTAAAAACAGTATGGAACTTATAAATAACTATGTGGTAACCGACGCTTCGTTGTTCCATGTATCAATAGAAGAGGTAAGAGGGATTATAAATAACAGCCGCCCCCTCAAAGCACCTGGCCAAGATTTAATCTTTAATATTTTCTTGAAACATCTTCCAGAATCTGGACTTAAAGTTCTAACAAATTTATTGTCGCATTGTATTAGACTATCGTATTTTCCCTCTTGTTGGAAAATAGCTAAGGTGGTTGCAATAATGAAGCAAAGCAGTAACCCATGTGATGTAGACAGCTATCGACCGATAAGCTTGCTTAGCTCGGTTAGTAAAGTATTCGAGTGTATCATCAAAAATAGACTAAATGACTTTATTGAAGAAAACAATTTGTTAATACAGCAACAGTTCGGTTTCCGTTACCAACATTCTACCATCCACCAAGTCGATCGCATAACCCAGCATGTTAAAATCCAAAGGAACTTGAAAAAATCCACTGGCATGGTCCTTCTTGACCTAAAAAAGGCATTTGATTCAGTCTGGATAAATGGTATTTTGCATAAACTTCATAGATATTGCTTCCCGATGCACATAATCAAACTATTGAAATCGTACTTTGAAAATCGAAAATATTTTGTTCAAATCCGGAACTCCAATTCCAGTCTAATGAATATCAACTCGGGGGTTCCTCAAGAATCTGTAATAAGCCCTATTTTATTTTGTATTTTTCTAAATGACATACGCATTAAAGATGAATGCGAAATTGCACTATTTGCTTATGATACATCAATCTACACCTCCGACATCTACTCACAAGTCATAGTAAACAGACTCACTGATTATATCAACATATTGGTAGCTTACTTTAAAAAATGGGGTCTTAAACTAAACTCTAACAAATCACAGGCTATATATTTTTCGCGGTGTAGGATGACAACTAAACTACCTCAAACAAATCTGCTTTTAAACGGACAACAATTAACCTGGGAAAAACAGGTCAAATGTCTTGGCATTCTCCTGGATCCAAAAGTGACATACAAAAATCACTTAAATTTTATAATAAGTAAAGTTAATAAACTTTTTTATGTGCTATATCCTTTATTAAATAAAAAAAGTTACCTATCGTTTGAAAACAAAATGTTAGCTTATAAGACAGTTGTACTGGCTGTAATCTTGTATGGATCTCCTCTATCGTGGAATGCGGCTAACATCCACAAACAAAAAATTCAAATCTTAAAAAACCAATTTTTAAAATTAATATTAAATGTCCCGAGGAGATACCGAACTACAAGATTGCATTCACGAACTAAAACCAACTTAATTAAAGATCTATCATTTCAATATTATATGAAATATAAAAAATAAACTTTCACTTATAAATAATAATTTAATAAATGATCTTTGAGAACGCGAACACCCTGATGGGCAATTTGTTGCAATTGTTGCATTATGTGTTGTATATATTTAGTTAATTATAAGACAGAATTAAGTTAGAATTAAGGTACATTCTTTGCGAGTTTCTTGTAATTGACTCACTATATGACTATAGTCTAAATCTATTTATGTATTATTTTTCTTCATTCCGTCGCAAAGTTTATATCTAAAACTGGGAAAATTATATTGTATCTGTATTTTATATTAACCTTATAATTATGCAAGGAAAAAAAAACACTAAAATTGTTTTTAGTTTTTGATCCAAATTTGAATAATAAAACTGTTTTAAGACCACCACAACTCTCCACGAAATCACAGATATTTTTTTAGATTATTGTGTTGAAATTTTTAAGTTTTTCTCGTAGAGAAAAGTACCGATCAGCAAAACCGTTAGCGAAATTTTTCATTTTTTAGCTATTTTTATCTAAAATTTTACGCGGTAAATAAAAAACTTATCTTGAACCAACTTTAAGTTCGAACCCTTTTCATTTTCAAACGCATAATTTTGGTAGATATACGAATTCAGACATGCGCGAACGTGTATATGTTCGTCATTTTCACATAGCTGATTTTTGAGAATTGGAAGATATTTTGGTGCAATTTAAAGAAAATGTCATTGTCACACGATACCACTGTAGGTATCTAGAGAGGGTGACCTGAAGGCAGTCTGAAAAATCGCCTTAAAAAACAGGAAATTAAATTGGTTTGGTGGGGACGACTGAGCACAAAGCATGCACGTTGTGAAATCTCTTTAAAAATGGAGGTGTGGCCAACACACGACTTTCTTTTACGAACAGAGAATTTTGAGAAATTTTATTGTTTTTTATAATTTTTAAATTTTTTTATTTTTATTTGTTTTTAATTTTTGAAAACATTTTATTTCAAGTAGTTTTTTGTAAACCTTATACTTTTTAAGTTATTTGCAAAATAAATTTTCTGGACCAAGGGAGTGGCCACTTCCGGTTAGCCGATTTGGAGTAAAATTCACTGGGACCTCCCAATTTATCAAAAAAGCTTAAATCTGAAGTTTCAGTTCGATTGGTTAAACCATCTGGGCTGTAGAGAGGACACAGACAGACTGACAGACTGACAGACTGACAGACTGACAGACTGACAGACTGACAGACTGACAGACTGACAGACTGACAGACTGACAGACTGACAGACTGACAGACTGACAGACTGACAGACTGACAGACTGACAGACTGACAGACTGACAGACTGACAGACTGACAGACTGACAGACTGACAGACTGACAGACTGACAGACTGACAGACTGACAGACTGACAGACTGACAGACTGACAGACTGACAGACTGACAGACTGACAGACAGACAGACAGACACCATTTCGAAACCCACTTTTTCGGACTCAGGGGATTTCAAAAAAGATAAATCTCTAAAAATCTCAAGGTCCAAAATTTTCATGATTACTATACTTTATTTTACTAGAGTAAATGAAAGTAAAAGAAGTTTTAATACCGCTAAATTGATTCATATTGCTTAAGTGAGATAATAAATTTCAACAGAATTCCATAAATATTGCAAGACACTATAGTAACATTTTGGTTATTGTTTTTTACTTTCATAACCACTCCAGGCCTTTACTACGTTTCCAGGTTCCAGCACCAAATGGAGCAAGTTTGTCAATCGATTTTAGTGAAATGTTATATCTGAGTTATTAAGCCGAATCTATATCATTAGTTTCTAATATAAAACCGAATTATTCATGCTCTCAAAATTTCTTGGGTCACCTCATTTGGGGTCGGATTTTTTAAATAAAATCAGAACCTAATCCACGAAATATTGCGGAACACCACTTAACACTAACTATATTTTGGTTGAAGCCATTTATTAGAAACATTGTTTCACCAATTTTTCTTATTTTTACATAGATAACCAATCCAGGCAGGGTACTACGTCTCCAGCTTCAAATGAAGCTAGACGGTACGTTTGTGGATGAATTTTAATAGAATTTATATCTGAGATTTAAGAGGTTAAGTCGATTATTTAACTAGTTCCTAATATAAAATTTATTAATTATTAGTTTATTTAATAATCTCGGGTCGTATTTTTTAATTAAACCATGGTTCAAATTCAGGATATTTTTGGGTTGAAACTTTAAATCACAAATGGTATTCGCTAAATTAACTTGTATATACTTATAGCTGAAGAACATTTGTTGAGTGAAATTTATTATCTGCAATGTTTTGTAAATTCTATAAATAATTCCTATTATAAAACCTATTACTTCAGGGCCTGATCAGAATTATTAAAATGTCGGTTTTTTTTTTGCCGCTAATAAATTTAACACAGAAGTTTGATAACCCGAAACAGGTCTAGAGAAACCTGGACGTCTGTCACCCTATTCATATACCTTGATCCTACCTAGGCGAGAAGGAGACTGTCAAAATAAAACTGAAGTCTGAATTTAACCTTGCCAGACAAGAAAGATGCGTGTGAGTCTGCATTTTATTCAAATGTAAACAAAGGATTTCAGAATATTGAGGTCAAGGCGTATTGGACGAATAAAATTTCCCATTGTTTCAAGTGTGAGTTGGAATAAAAATAATAATTTTCAGAAATTTAAAAATTTTAGTTAATTAATTAATTTCAAGAGGTTCAAAAACCTGATGACAATCCTTTGACAACAAATTTCATGAAATTGAAGGATTATATTTTAATTTTATGATTTTAACCAGGGCTGCGGAGTCCGAGCAAAAATGTTCGGCTCCGGCTCCGACTCCGGAAATTTATAAACTTATTAACGACTCCGTCTCCAACTCCGACTCCGGCTCCAACTTCGGCTCCAGCTCCGACTTCGGCTCCGGCTCCAACTCCGGCTCCAACTCTGACTCCAGTTCCTTCCCCGACATCAAAAATATATCTTTCTATGCGTTAAGCAAATAGGATTTTCATTTCCGTGAAACGCTGTTATTTATGTGCTGAAAAACTGTGTATATTTGGCAAGCAAGCAGTAGCTGGACGATAGCGTGTTGGTGTTAATTTACAAAGGTCGTCGGCTCAATCTCAAGAGCCGGTATTTTTTTATTTTTTATTTACTGCGGCGCTCTAACTGGGAACCGAGTTTCTATTGATTTATAACCGATTGTAAGGTCATATGTTTGAAATGTGTCAGGTTCAGTGTTAATTGGTTTAACATCAGTAATTTCCGTGAAATGTGATGACAAAATACTTAACTAGATTTGCGCGCTTAACCCAAATTTTTCGACTTCTTGACTTTATTCACGTATCTCGACTTAAATTTCGCGTATCTATCATCTAGTTTTCATATCAGAATGTATCTATTTTATCTCTACATATTTTTCACTTCATTTTTATCTTCCTGGATTTTTATCGGCTTTGATTTTTAAGTCAGTAAGTTGTTTTTATTTTTACATTTTTTCTTAAAAATTATTCTAAATTAATTCAAAGTTTTAACAATAAAATTAAAAAACTGGTGAAATGGGCACAATGGCAGAATGCCGCATATTTTGGAAACATACGTTTCCAAAAGGTGAATGTGGCAATGGCAGCACATTACTACCGAAAAGACAAAAACCGACGCGATGTAATTTTATTAGACGTGATGTGATCCGGGGAGGATATAACGTTACAATTTTTATTATTACTTATTATAAATAATGTTAAGCAACCTCAAGTTTCATAATCCGTTGTGAATGAGCATATGCTCAAAACCGAGATTGTAAGCATGAGGTTGGCCTTTAATACAAAATTTCTATAAATAGTTAAATAATTAAATTAATTAAATAAATATGAAGATAAATTTTGACAATTTCATTTGAGTTTTTACGTTTTATGGATCGAAGTGAATTTTATTGTATAAAATACGTTGTCAGACACAACATGAAGTTGTACGCACTAAAATATTTACGAAGCTCGTCAAACTAAATTTTCACATCAGATTTATCTTCTTATATTTTTGGACACTAGTGAAAATTTAATTTCACTTGAACGGCATACTAGGCCTTAAAAAAGACGAAGATTTTTCAAGAAGAAACCCTAACTTTGGCTAGTCCGATTTTGAATTCCAATTTGAACTGCGCAAATGCATATATAAATAATTGGGCTACGTAAGCAAAAAAAAATCCGGAGCCGGAGTCTGTCTATTCCACAAGGCTCCGGCTCCTTTAAAAGTACGAAAATAAACATAAACTCCGCGACTCCGACTCCGGCTCCGGCTCCGACTTCACAGCCCTGATTTTAACAGTTGGAAATTATTTAGAATTTCTTTAAATTTAGACATTTGGAATTAGCGTGTTCATAATTTCAAAAATTTTTGGCAGGTTCAAGAACCTTATTTTCAGTGATTTCTCTTGGGAGTAACGGCCATGAGTTTAAAACAGATTCGATTTGAGAAATTAAAGTTGTTAGTTCCTCAAACGTAAAAGTCGCATTGTCCATAACCCTCTTCATATGATGTTTTGCGGATTTAACTGAAGCCTCCCATAGACCTCCAAAATGTGCTCCAGTGGGTGAACTAAAATGAAACGTAATATGATTAATTGAACAAATGGTACTTATCTCGCTAGTTTTTTAATGTTGCAATAACTTTCGATGTAAGTTTGCTAATTCTATGTTGCCAGCAATGAAATTGGACCCATTATCACGAAAGATGTCGGAAGGAATTCCACGGCATGCTCCAAATCGCTTAATTTCAGCTAAAAACGCTTCTGAACTGTATTGTCTTGATCGATAAGCATCCAAAAAGTATGAAATATGCCTTTTCCTTACGAGCATTTCTATCTGAATTTGACTTAACATATACTGGACCCGCGTTATCAATTCCAACATTTAGTAATGATCGTTTTTCGGTGACTCGTGCTGGTGGAAGATCACCCATCTTCTGACTTAATGAATTATCACGATATTTGACACAAACGACGCAATCCTTAATTAGTTTCTTTATTGAACGGCGTGCGTTTATCATCCAAAACCTTTGTCAAACTGTGTTAAGAAGAAGATTTAAACCACAATGAAGATGCGATATATGTATTTCCCGAATTATCAACTCATTGAATCTATTTTATGGTCATATAATAGTATGTTTAGCCGAAAATTTCAACTGCGCTTGTTTTAACCGTCCTCCAACCATCCTCGAATAAGCCCACCTTCGTCAATGAATGGATCGAGACCTAAAAATTTCGATTTAGATCCCATTTCTTTATTGAAATGGCGAATTCCAATCAATACGCCTTATCCACAATTTTTGTAAAAATAACTTAAATATTATTGGAGATAACCATCCAAGAGGATCGTAGATGCGTGATACCTCGCTTAAAATTTAGTGTTTTATCCAGTTTTCGGATGTCTTTAAATTGACTCGAAATGTGAATACATCGGTTTGTGAATCCCAAAGAATACCCAGGGTTTTTACACTTTTTTCGTGTTCTAACAATTTGGGAACACTTTCAATTTCAGCCTTATAGAATGATTGTAAAAATTTATCGGAATTCGATCTCCATTTTAATTCTATTGCCTTTTGGATGGAACCTGCACCAGAAATCAGATCGTCAACATAGAAATCGTTCATTATGATAGATGATTCTTCTGGATATGTATGACTATGTTCGTGTGCAATTGCTTTCAATGTTCGTACAGCCGTACGTGGAGCACTTGCTAAACCGTATGTGATTGTATCTAGCATGTAAACCTTTAAGTTGCCATCTTCACGCCAAATTATTAATTGATAAGGTTTATCTTCAGGATGTATACGTATTTGGCTATACATCTTCTCTATATCCGCAATGAAGGCAATTTGATGTAGTCGAAATTTAAGCAAAATAGTATTTGATCGAGTTGAATTTAGGTCCTACGTACAGTGTTTCATTTAAAGATACCGAGCTTGTGGTTTTACACGAAGCATCAAAAACAACACGTAACTGGGTTGTTGAAATATCCTTCGAGACAGTATGATGTGGCAAGAAATATTTTTTTTTACCTATCTCTCGATATTCATCAATGAATTGCTTGTATTGTTTCTAAAATTCTGGATTCGTTGCAAACCTCTTTTCTATGTTAAGTAGACGACGACGTTCTGCATTACGAAATGATTCTCCTAATTGCTTTCTTGATGGTTTGAATGGTAATGGAACTTGATATCTTTCATCAATAAGATTTTCAGTTGTTGACTTGAAGAAAAGTTCACATTCGTCATCCTTTCTGGGTTGACTTGATTCATTTGGAACTGCTTGAATTTCCCAAAATTTTTCAATAGATCATGGGAAGAATCATTGTTAAAGTTATTTTCTATTAAATGCCCAGGCATGGAAATACTCCGACTAAGGTGTTGCCTTACTTCCTCAGCGACTAACCATCCGAACTTTGAATCATGCAATACTGGTAAGACTGGTATTAATTTGGCAATTTCGTGAGTTAATGACTTTGTGGCCCCTGCGGTAACAGATGCTAGGCCGTAAAGTTTCATGTTTGACTTAGTTCGTGGTAGGCCAAGGCATTGGACACAATCTTCGGTAATAAAGCACGATTGTGATCCTGAATCTAGTAATACTCGAGCTGGTTGAAATTGCCACTGCGTGATTGCACCTTGATAATAGCAGTAGGTAATCTAATAACATAACTGTAGGGGTATTTTGAATATAACTATTGGTTGTGGTAAATGTTGTCATAAATTCATTTGTTGTACTCCTTAATCTTAACAACGGTTTGTTGTTGTGCTGAAGTGTTTGTGGCCAACGAATTACTGTGTGCCGTCTTAGTACTTGTATTTTCATCCAAAAACAACAGATTCACTTTTTGATGGTGTAACTGATTGACTTTCAATTAGTACGTGATGAGAATTTTGTTGATGTAATTCTTGTGTTGAATGAAGCACTGTATGGTGTTTTTTACATGTGCTAAGGCACATTTGTGCAACCAATGATCACCATCACAATGTATACAATTGAACTTGTTGGTTTCGAGTTGATTTTGTTTCAACACGCAAACAAGACTCCAAAGCATCGCATCTATTATTTAAAAAACTTCTATAAATTCATCAAATGTTGGATGTTGGTTGTTTATAGTTGCCTTCGCCAACATTTGTGTTGAATCATCATTAATTTTATGGAGAATAATGCGGTGCTATTGACAAGTCACATCAATGCAATCCATCTCCAGACATAAAACTCTAGAGGCTGATTTTATACAAATTTTCTAATGATTTTTGGGAAATCGAATTTTCCGAGATTTCCCACGTGAAACTTGAACAGAATTTTCCGATATGTTCCACGACTAGCTTAAACAAAGTTTTCCACGTAAGACTATTTACAAAAGGTTTTATTGCAATCCATATATCCTATTTACTTTTGGCTGTCAACCAACAAATTGTTAATTTTCGGCTGGAATGTTAATATCATAATCTGCATTATCGACTTTCTCTTTCGGCTAACTTTAACAGTATAATTAAATATTAATTTTTTTTCTTTTAGGTTTTAATATTATTGAAATGGGCTTCATTCTCATTAACATATTTTAATCGAAACCCGGACATTTACCTTACTCCGTTTTGTATTTCGATCGGTGTAATTTTTTTTTTATGTACAGATGTTTAATTATTTTTAATTAGTCGATTTTAAGTAGCTGTAAAATGTTGTTTTAGCTTTCAATGTAAAAAGGAATAAAAATTAGATAATCAGAATATTTGGAAATCTTTCAAAATATGTTTGCTGAAATAGTACGTGCTAATAATTTGCATCCTCACTATTTACTGATCACCTGAATAAGTTTACTGTTAAAACGCCAAGGCGAAGTGCTATTTTCGTTATTCTTTTGGGTGCCTCTTTTAAATTAAAGGGCATATAAATTGGTAGATTTATTAATTGCTGTTGCAAATTTTATTATTTTTATGTGAATTTTCTTTCTGAATCTATTATTGAAATCAAAGGGTCCCTGTCTTATTGTATTATGGCATAGAGTCTCTACAAATAGCTCCAAAAAAAAAAGAATTTAAGATGCTTCAAAAATCGAAACAAATTGCATTCAAATTTTGTATGATGCTTCTTGCGACGAATTACGTAACAGAATGCATCATTATGCAATATAGATGCAAGCTAAATTGAAATTTAATGCAATATGTGTTAATTAAAACGATGGAGCATGTGTCGTAATCTATTACACCTTGTATCACAAATATTTTGATGTCCACAATATCGTTTGGCAACTATTTTTGTATCGAAATATTTTACGACAGTAATTATATCGAAATTAATTTAAGTTTTGTTCCAATTTGCATTATAAACGAAATTCAGACGAATCGATTAAAGAATAGTTTCCAGAAACGGTAGGTTAATCAAAATGCATACATATATAAATTGGTTTTTATTCAGCATTTATTTATTCAATCAAAATTAATAATCCAAAAGGTAATTTAGAAGATAATGCAAAATTATTGATTACAAATAGTTATACAGTTGAAATATTTCAATCTTCAATTTACATTTTTACAGATAGTTCTAATCTATTACTAAACTAAAAATAAAAAAATTACACCAATTGAATATTAGCTGCGTTTTTTTATTCGCTCCGGATAGGTGCTATCGAGAGCCGTCATATAAAATGTTGCTCCCGATAGCGCTCCGTATAAATAGGTAAAGCCAAATATTTTTTATATGAAGTTTTTGGTAAACATTTGAATTAAAAATGATAGTTTGATGTTAAATAAGTTTAGTTTACCAATAAAAAGCGCGTCAATTTAAATTTAGGCGTATAAAAATGTCGGCTCTCGATAGCAGCTATCCGGAGCTAATAAAAAAACACAGCTATTGTATCCTAATACTCGTATATAAAAATTGTTACTTTTACATGAAAAATGTTTTTCATAAACCTTTTTGTATTGTACGGAATTAAAATTAACACAAACAGGATTAATGTTTTTTTCGATAAATTGATACCCACAAAAAAATGTATCGTAAATTCCAATACATTCACTTAAAATGAAAAATATTTCACTCTTACATTCCAGGATTTCTAATATTTTAAATAAATGTATTATTTCATGAGATGATTTTTCTGTCAAAATAAAAAAATCCTTTTTATAATGAAAATCGCTGATAATATAAGATAAACTAAAAATAGGACTGGAAAATCCATCAAGACAATTCTGTGGTCACAAGGCATAACCGCTTAAGTCGACTTAAGACAAAAATAATTTTCAGTGTGTAACGTTTTCTAGCTCTTTTCTAACTTCACTAAATGATTGACTTAAGTGGTAAAGGCTTGTAGCCAAATGCTGTGGTCGCAAGCCGTAGTAGCTTTAGTCGGCATAAACGAAAATGAATTTAATATTCAACTTTTTCTACGTCTCTAGAAAATTTATCAAATTTCACTTAAGCGGTTACGCCTTGTGACCACAGAATTATAATTAACTTTCAACTTATAAAACAATTTTTTCCCTTTTTTTATTTTTAGTTCAAATGTTGAATTTGACCATAAACTACACATCATTTGCTGGTGCCGCTTAGCAAAGGTCTGACACTTATTTATGAAATTAGGTGTTAATTTTTTTTTTTTAAAAACGATGCTTTATTTCTAAAGAAGGTTTATTTCTTCGGTCAATGAATTCAAAATTTTAAGCCGAAATACAATCATTTATTTTATCAATATTTGAAAATATTTTTTTTCTATGAAAAATTCAAATTGATAATTAATTACCAAAACTACGAAACCCTCCAAACCATCGTGAAGTAAATCGACACTATGATTTTTAATTTTTTTGATTTGATTTGATTTGGGTTGTACGACCAAGCCTTTAGCAAAATCTCCCGGATGACGCCGAGCCCACCGTACACCCTTTTTACATTGACTTGGAAGGATTGTATAGGATTATTAGTATAGGATTGAGTTCGACCCGGTTACAGACACCTTGACGGTCAACAGTTAGTAGTATAACAATTGTTAATAATAATAATAATAATAATAATAATAATAATAATAATAATAATAATAATAATAATAATAATAATAATAATTTGTTATCACAGGACGGCATAATTTCTATCTACAAGTTCTTATTTCCTTAAGACCGGTAACTTTGCTTTTTTTCCTTCAGTCCTGAAATTTTAACTTTGTATTATTGTTGTAATTTATTCTGACAGAATTATCTATTGCTAATTTCCTGAGGTCCAACATGTCATCATCTTAATCACTATTTATTTTAATAAGGTTAAATATGTTTCTCAGCAATCCTCGGTTAGTTACTTCCTACCCTAAGTTGTACTAAATAAATAAATAATCATCTAGTAACAATCCTGTCCAGGAGCAGGAAAAATCTATTAATAATATTTTATTTAATCCATCCAGACACTTGCATGCTCCATCAAGTTTGATCATTTCCTATATAAATAACTAAATTAAACTAAATTAGTCTCAATTCGCTACTTAACTTTTTGGAGAGTAATAAATTCTGCAATATACCTGAAACAGTTCAAACTTTGAACCCAATTAGCATGTTATGAATAGTCCACCCTTCCCATATAAGAACACAACCAACTACAAATTTGTTCCCATCCGAAAACGCCCACAACCACCATCTCTCCCACCTTGACGTTACAACCGCAAACCCTTCGTCAATTATAAATTATAACAAATAAACTATACATATATGTATTCAATTATTTATTTACTATGTCAATCCATTTATATCTATTTATTTTACCTCTACTTAACTTAAATAAATTTAACTACATTTGTTTAGCAGTTGATTAATTAATTAATTACCCATTAGTTCCTTGCTTGACATCGCTCTGATGTACGTAAGCGATGAATATTTGATAAAAGTTGTAATATCAAACCTACATTACTTTAGCTATCTCTTCTTCCGAAATTTCATCTTCAAGAAGCTCACTTGAATCTGATTCTTCGCATTGGTAAATCCCTTCAGCTGCTTTCCGTAAATCAACTCGAGAGGATAAGAGAGGTTCCCATTCATTATGCGATCTGTTGAGATAATTTAAATCCTGGTGTAACGAATCATACCAGGTAAAACATGGTCGTTCTAGTTTCCTAGGACCAGCACTGTACGTGAAAGCAGCCTTGAGTATATGGATAGACGGACGGCGGTACACATGTCCCCAATAATTGATCCGCTGGAACTTAAGGCGCTTTGTTATTGTTTTACCGTTCAAAATTTCTTTAATTTTCCTTGCTCCGAGGGTGGATTTATCTTTACTAAATTCCAGTAATCTTCTCAAGAAAAAGAGCTCATATTTCCTTAATCTCTTCCGATTTGCAAGTGTAAGGGTGGTGGTTTTTAATTCATAGATCATCATGGGAACTATGACAGTATTATACATCGTGATGGCTATCTTAGAAGATACTTTATTTCTTTTAATGAAAGATTGCATTAGTTTTGTGACCCCGAGCGCTTGGCGACACCGGGTCCGGATAGTGAGGGGCCTACTAAACCTAGTTGTGAAGTAGGTGACCAAGTATCGTAATGTTTTCACTGAGGTGAAAGTAATTCCACCTATTCTGACATTGGATGGGATGGGTATTAAGGAGTCTGGGTTTATAATAAGTACAGTGCATTTATTTGGATTCACTGTTAGTCCGGCAATCTCTAATCCAGCGATCAACTCAATCAGAATGGGTTCTAAGCGTGCAGGGTCCCGAGTGACAATTAAAATGTCATCAGCATATGGTAGAATTAAAGGAAGCTGCAATGTCCCTCCTTGATTTAAACATAATTCTGGATACTGATCGGCAACAGTTACCAATACTTCATTCAAAATGAAATTAAAAAGTCTTGGTGATAGAGGACAACCCTGTTTTACCCCTTTGTTCTTTTTAACTCTAGCTGTACAGGTGTTATACCACTTGATGGAGGTTTTCTCCCAGAAACAAGCCTTTATGATGCGGTTTACCAGATAATGAGGCACATATTGTTGAAGACATTCGATTCCGACCTTTAGATTGACTGTGTCAAATGCTTTTGCTAAGTCAGTAGAAAAGGTAAAAGTTTCATTCCCGGAGCGCCATTCTTCATCCAGTACTCGACGAACGACAAACATGTGATCATCAGTCGAGCGATTGGCCAAAAACGCAGCTTGGTATGAAGGCGGTAATTCGAGATGATCATCCAACTTTTCAAGAAGGAGCTTGGCATAGATCTTGTATCCTACATTGCATAGGGTTATGCGTCGGAAATCACTGGTTTGACGAGGATTCTTGTTCTTAGGAATTGGAACCTGAATGGTCTCCAGCCACTCGGTTGGTGGGTCATTGTTTATCCATGCAGTTTCTATGACTTTATGAAGCGCTTCAACAATATTGTTGGGTGCATATTTAAATAGTTCAATGGGAATTTGATCCGGCCCCGGGGCAGTGCCTGGGCGGATTAAATTCAGGACTGACTGAATGTCTTCCTTATTTGGAGGAGGACCTAGAGGAAAGTAATCCTATTCCTCTATAAGCTAGAGGAAAGTAATCCTATTCCTCTATAAGGCTCGGCCAGGTTCCTTCAATGGTAGAAAGTTCATTTACCCAGGAGGAAATTGGTATGTAATTTCCGCGAAAGGAAGAGCAATCTCGTTTGAAAATCTTAAAATATGAATAAGTTCTGCGAAGACGTTCTGGAGGAGAATAGTAAGTCAAACGACTAAAAAATTGTTTGCATTCAGAAGATTTGTGCCTGGAATAGGCGTTAGACAAACGTTTCCTGGCACTTTGTAGACGCAATCGAGAGCTCATCTCCTGTGGATGAGCATGTTTGTGAAATTGGGCCTGTTTAAAGAGCGCCAATGCTTTCCTACGCTTAGGTGTCAGGGGCGTCTTGGTGGTGAGTAACTGTTGGGAGCTTTCCTTGATGCAAGTAGTTATCAAATGCCATAGATTACAATCATTTATATCTGAAACTGCTTGTGCAAATGATTTTGCTAAAACGGACTGATATTGTTTGTGTATCTTTACTCCTTACAGTAACGAGAGATTCAAAGATTTGAATGAATAGGTCATAGGTGGCCCTGCAGAGATCAGAACTGGCTTTACATTAGTAGGACAGGCAAGCGACCGCTCTTTTCGCATGGTGCACACAATCCATATTAAACGATGATCGCTTAGTGACGGGTAAAAACAGGCGGCTTTCACCGACTTAACATAAATAACCCGATTGCTTTTACGGGTTAAAATATAGTCCAACTGGGAATACAATCGACCATCAGTCCAGGTCATAAGTTTCCGCCGACGTCCATGAAGGGTGTGATTAAAAAGTTGAGTCGACCGAGTTAGTAGTTCTAGATAAACTCCATTCTCATTCTTCGACTGCAAATCATCTTCTTTTAGATGAGCATTAAAATCTCCAAATAAGACGATATCGATCTGTTGCGGGCAACGATCAATTATCGAAAGTAACTTTGAGAATATCTTTGTGGAAAGACGACGATTGTATTGGGAAGTGTGAGGTGGTACATAAACGGATATGGCAATGATCCTCCTATTCTCAATTCTGCCGTTCAGAGTAATTATGGCACCAAAATATTTTCGAATTCCCATGGTCCGAATGAAGGTATGCCTTTTTATCAAAATTCCCACTCCACGTCTTTTTGTCTTGGGATCGTTTGTAAGGTGCCAAATGTAATTTTTTGAAGAACAGGTTTCAGAGGGCATATTTGTTTCTGAGACACTACATATATGGACATTATTTTCTAATAAAATTCTCTCAATGGCGTCACGTTTCTGGGAGTTATTAAGGCCTCGAACGTTCCAAGTTCCTAGGCAGAATGAGTTGACGGGAAGGTCCAGGATTGGTGACTCAATTAACTGTGATTCCTCAATTAGTGTATAAGGATTGTCAGTGGTGGAAATTTTCCGGTGGACATTCTCTGCTATATTAGGCAAATCGGAATATTGTGCCGTGTTAGCAAGCAATGAAGTATGTTCTTGTTGGAACATTAAGCTGTCATAATGTGACCCCGTATATAGCAAATTTATTTCAGTGTTATACGTTCCACTGGTCGGTGTAAAAGTGATTTGATGTTTGACATAATAAATATTTATTTTTAGTTTTTTCAAATTAGTCACGGCCGAAAGACATTCGGCGCCACCCCAAAATCCAGTCTGCTGAAGGTCGGATAGATATCTTAATATTAATTGATTTCCATTGTGATTCAAAATTTCCCTGGGATTATAGATCTGATGACATGCATCCAATATTGTGTGAGAATAATCATCAAGATTACCGCGTATAAAGCTGACAATTTCAGCTCGGAGATCACTTGCTGAACAGGTTGAAGAATTAGAATCTTGTAGTTGCAGCTGATGGATGATTGCATTGAAAAGGCAATTTCCATCACTTGGTATTTTGTGTACTTCCATGCCTAACAGTAAATACTGAGTGTGCAATGTATAATACAATATTGCCAATTTACCGATTTATTTAACTTAGCTTACCTTCTAATTTTCTAGTTATTAATTCCAGCTATTCCACTACAATTGTAAATTCTAAATTCTTAACTCAATAGCATACTAAATAATTTAATTTATGAATTATTTTAATTTTAATTTTAATTCTATTTCATCACACACTAATTTCATCACATCAACTCACTACATTTCATATAACCCTACATTTCAAATAAATTCTACACTCTATATTTCAAATAAATTCTTTAAACACATAGACACTAGTTTAATAAATAGTTAGCCATTTATCATTTATGTACTTAATTATTCCTTTATTAAATTCAGTACCCTTTGTTATATCACTCTGTTATCTTTTAATCACTAAACACCGTAACTCTATAGTTTGCTCTAATAATTAATAAATTATCTAATTTTTGTTTTATCTTTTATATTTTCTTTCATCACACATCACCAATAGTTTCATTACATCAAGGCTTCTTTTAACATCAATAAACTGCATTTCCAGTTTGGACATATATTCCAAGACTTCCCTATCTCACCTGTCTAATCAAAACTTTACACATTATACCTAATGTTTTTTCCCTAAATGTTGAACCGTAATAAAGCGATGCACAATCATGCACTCTTACACAATTTACAATTCACTGAATTTATCGAATTTTAGTTTGAATAGCCAATTAACAATAAAATAATTATTTTTAATCATTCGACACTATGATTTTTAATAGTGTGAAAATATTTTAGATCGTTTAACACTGAATTACGACTGATGCCTTGTATTTCGATCATCTTTAATTTTTGCAATGGAGGTTGATCGCATAAAATGGTGTAGCAGTCATCCATTCTTAATAACTTGGCATCTTCAGTTGTTGATTTTTTCGTAATATCACTACAGTCTTCCCCCGTAAAAAACGCCTAAGCGTTTTAAACGAAAAGTGCGCTCACTGGGCCTTTTATTCAAATAGAGCGCCTTGGGCGTTTTATTTGATTTAAATTTTTAAACTTCTCAAAAATTTGAAAAATGACAATATTTAATTGAACATATTTTTCCTCCTTTTTTCGAATTACAAAAAAACATTATGTTGCTCAATCTCTATTCCAAAATAGCTTAAAAAAATGTACTGTGATAACACTTTAATTATTTCACAGCAAATAAACTAAAAAGAACGATGGCACTACTTAATATTAAACGTCAGATTTTGGCGCATTAACTAACGACTTTTCGTCAACAACTGAACGCCACACTTATTTTTTTATATTTCTGATTGAAATTTTCTATATAACTGTGTTATAGAAATTCGGAGTGTTATTGAAAGTGTACAATTAAAGGTGAGGACGAAGTGAAATTAATATATTTAATAAGTTTTCTTTACATTTTAAGACTATGTAAGACAAATGATCCGAAACTATTTAGACGAATATTATTTGCCGGTAAAAGTAAAATTACATAGAGAACCGTTACATGGTACATTGTTTTTATTATTTATAGGCGTCAAAATGTCAACAAAAAGGAAATCATATTCCTTAAATTTTAAAATGCAGATTCTCAAAGAATACCAATCCAACACGGCTGGAAAAGGCTTTGCTGCTTTAGCTAAGAAGTATAATTTAACTACTTCAACAATACGTGGCTGGTTAAGAAATAAGGAAAAATTGCACGAGACGTTGAATAACTCAAATATTTCTACAAGAGTAGCGAGGCATTTGGGCGGCGGTGGTCGTAATACAGAGTTCGCAGAGTTGGAGGCTAAAGTCGTATAGACTGGATTAAAACAAGAAACAAAAAAGGTCTTCGCGTTAAGGATAAATATATTCAGTCAATGGCACTTACCTTAAAAAATGATTTATCTGGCGATATATATAAAGAATTTAAGGCGTCTGCGGGTTGGCTTAGCCGATTTAAAGTTCGCTATAACTTAGTTTCCAGGCGACAGACCACATGCCGTATTCTACCGGAAGGTTCTGACAGAATAGTTAGAGAATTTATTCACAGAATTCAAAAAATTATTGAAGAAAAAAAAATCGAAGATAAAAATATTTTAAATATGGATCAAGTGCCACGTTATTTTGAATGTGAACCTTCAACTACTATAACTTTTAAAGGCATTCGAAATGTGGTAATGAAGAAAGCTAATTCTTCACACAAAAAATTTACAACGACTTTTACTATTTCGGCGGATGGACAATTCCTTAAACCACATTTACTTTTTTCTAAATTAAAGAAGATTCCAAAAGTAGATGGTAACTGTATTGTTGAAGTCAATAACACTGGTATGTGGAGTAGTGATCTACTCAAAACTACTTAACCAATGTCATAATGAAACGACCACAGACAAGTTTGTTTCGGGAACCAGTACTTTTAATTATTGACTCCTATGGACCTTACATAGCGTTAGCGGAGAATAACCCATATAAGAAACACAATTTGTTTATTGCCATTGTACCACCGAAAATGACGGGTTTGTTGCAACCCTTAGATGTGGTTTGTAACAAAAGTTTTCAAGATTTTTAGAATGATAGCTATGATAATTATATAAATGAAGCAATTAATGATCCGGGTAAACAAACGAAGCAAGGTAACCCGAAAATGCCGTCATATCAAACTGTTTCTGAATGGGTAGTTGGGTTTACGAAAAATCTTTCAAGTGAAACTGTGGTAAAAGCGTTTACTTGCTGCGGTCTAATTGATAAAAGCAAATTTAATGTCGAAAAATTACACACTCCTTTAAAAGAACTATTCAATGAAAACGTTAACATTTGTGAATGGATATTAAAATTTGGAAAAACTGTTTTGACGAATACTGAATGTTTTTTTGAAAACATTGAAGGCTGCAACTTTTTTTGGCCGGGAAATATATCGACCAGTTTTTTCGAGTGCATAAAAAAGTTAAAATCGGTTTCTACATCATTTGAAGACTGGATCAAAAATTACGTTGCTGAAATACTAGAATTTTTAAAATTGAATGTAACTGATTTGGTTGATGACGGAGATGAACGTATTTTAAAAGCCGGGCAAAATACTGAAACAAATATTGAAATCTATGCTGTGTCGATTGTAGAAAGTTGGAACATAACAGTGATAAGTCTTGACAGAGATTGTTGTAAGCTTGACGAATTGTTGTTTAGCGTTGATAATCCATTAAAAGAAGTTCAGATCATAAAAGTTGAAAACTACTATGGTCTTAAGATGTAATCGTATTGCGATACAAGAATTTTTTTGCAACATATTGAATTAATATGTGATACTGAAATAAAAATCCGAAAACGAAATAAAGTATAAATAAATTATTATTTAATAAGACAAGTTTTATTTTTTTAAATGAATATTTCAAATACAACGCATAGGCGTTTTATTCGAATAGGCGCTTTAAACGATTTTTTTTAGAGACTTTGAAAAAATGAAAATTATTGCTACATTCGAACAAAACGCCTAGGCGCTATTTACGGGGGAAGACTGTAGGCATAATACAAAATCGACAAAAGAATTTGCCTGAAAAAGATTTAGTAAAGCAAATAAGGTCATTTGCAGCAAGATTGTCATGCGATAATGAAATAATTGTCCCGAATACCAATTCAAGTTCGCCCATAAATAAACCGTCATTTTCCAAAACTTTAATATCATCAACAATGGGTTTAAAAATGAAATTTAAATTAAAATCATCATGGAGATCGTTTACATAAAAAAGGCTTATTAAAAATATATTTTGTAGGTTTGATTTTAGATTATTTGGACTGTTTGCGATTGTAAAATAAATGGCACCTACTTTATGAATTATGGTTTTACTACCAAGCACCCCAGCCACTTCAAAATCGTCATAGTACAGTTGAATTAAAACCTTAGATTTATTTATAAAATCACCTTTAATGGACTGATAACGATTTCCACAACAACCAAATTTGTAATTTCCACTAACACAGCTGTGGGAACTATTGAATTTTTTAAATAAATGAAGGAAACTAGAATTTTTAAAAATTGTGCTTATTGTCTTTGTAATTGGTATAAATTGAAAATAATTTTGAACAATTTTTCTTGAGTAAGTTGCTGATTCGGGGTTAAACCTCATCTCCCATCTAAATCCGATGGGAATTTGCTGTGGTTCTATATAAAATGGATTGGCAAAGAATAATTTTTTTTCGTTTATACTTCGAACAAAAATTTTTCATGGTTTCAGATATTTTCATTTTATTAAATGGCATGTTTTTAATTTCGGATGGGGCAGATACAATATTAATCGCGATTTCTGTTACAGTTTTGGATTCACAAAATATGTCCGTCATTGTTTGCTCTGGCAAACTAGACTTTTCTTTCACAAAATCTTGAAGTTTTAGATGGCTAATTAACTTATAAGGCTCAGAAAATAGTTCATTACAGAAATAACAAAAAAACATTTTCCCCATTAAAAAATTGAATTATCACATATATAAAAAAAAATGTATATAGATTTAAACAATCTAGTTAGAAACTGTTACCTGTTGGTCTAGTTTGCAGGATATTTCTTTAATTCTAGACGTAATTGTTTCTTCCACATCTATTTCATAAAAATAGTATCCAATAAATGTCCAGAATGTTTTTAATAAATTGTCAAAATGTTGTCCAAATATATAATGACATTTAAATAAAATATCACCTGCTTCGATAAAAGTATAACTTCTCGGTAAAATTATGATCTCACGTTCTATGCATATATTCGACGTTGCTGATTTATTCTCTCCTTCAGCGATGATATATGGATGAGCCAATCCCGGTCCCATTAATTCTTCAGGAGGAAGATTAAGCTGTGGTTATAAATAAAAAAAATCAGTTTTATTATGTGGATTCTGGGGAGGGCCGATCCTTGCATACACAAAAAAACAAAAATATGGAAATAGTAAACAGCCCGTTCCACAAGGGAGGAAACGTTGCTAGATCTCCTGAGAAAACTTTTAATTTCTCATCTGAAAATTTTAACATGGAACGATTCCAAAATAATAAGGGCGCAACAGCAGCACCCCAACAAGCAAGTATAACAACCTCATATAACTATGCTGAAACATCTATTCTTGAAAGTGGTACTTCAGAAAAAGAGCTAACGTTATACAAACAATGGCAAAAAGTAACTGATGAGAAAAATCAGCAAAGCATTATTATTCTCAATTTACAACAACAAATTGACGAACTAAAAAAAGAAATGATGCAATTAAAGCAGAACGAAACTCAAGCTAAGCCATCAATGAAGCAGAACCAGAATACCGAACTTAACGCCAACAATGTTAAATGTCCAACCGAATCATCAATAATACAGAAACAAAACACCAATTCTAATGTTAATAAAAACGTTGAATATCAAACCGATGAGGAAGACTTAGCTAAAGAAACAGAATGGATTCGTGCTAAGTCTAGAAAAAGTAAAAAGAGAAGGTTAAATAATACACCGTCACCACCACAAAAACCACAAACTCTGGATCAAAACACTCAGCCTCAAAAGGTTGAGACAAATATCAAAACAGATAAAAAAACACCTCCCCCACCACCGATCATAGTAGATGATGTTAAAAATTATCACGTTTTCTATGATATAATTAAGGCGAGTGTTTAAGAAGAATCATTCATCACTAAATTGATGAATCAAAATAAAATAAGCATCAACGTAAATAGCGTCGATGCATATAGAACGTAGTGAAAACTTTGACCGAAGGCTCATTTATCTTTCACACGTATGAAAATAAACAAGAAAGGCCAATCAGAGTTATGGCAAGGAACTTACATCATACATGTAGCCCAGAACGAATTAAAGAAGAATTATCATCGAAACAATTTAAAATAATCAGCGTAATGAACAAAGTTAGCTGGAGAAATAAAAAGAAGCTAGATATGTTTGTACTAACATTCAGTTGTGACGAAAATATAACTAAAATATATAAGATCACTAGTTTATTGGGTTGCAAAGTGGAAATTCAACCACTTAGAAAGTCTAAACTAATTCCGCAATGCCAAAAGTGTCAGGCATATGGACATACGCAAAGATATTGTGGCAAACTTCCAAGGTGTGTTAAATGTGCCGGACACCACCTAACTGGAAAATGCGACAATCCACAAGCTCAACTTAAATGTGTACACTGTGGACAAGGTCATCCTGCTAACTATCGAGGATGTATTGTTGCAAAGGAAATTCAGAAAATGAAAAACCAAAGGATGAATAAAACTCAAATGTATGGCCAGTCAAATCGATATGAGAGGCATGCAAAACAAGACAATGGGCAACCATTTGGCCGCCAACTAAGAACTGAAGGTGTTACATATGCTGAAGTAACAAGTGGCGTAGTCAATAAACCGCAGCAAAAATCTAAAGATGTAGACATCAGTCAAACATTACAAGATATTCTCATGAAATTAACAAAATTTGATGAGAGGCTACAAAAATTGGAAGATAGAGCATTGGGAGCTAGACCCAAATCAACACAAAAATTAACAACACAATGAAAATCATGTCATGGAATGCTAATGGTTTGCTCCGGCATCAGCAAGAACTACAAGCAGTCCTCGACATTGAAAATATTGATGTGTGTCTTATTTCGGAAACACATTTTACTAAGCAATCCTACATAACATTTAAAGGCTATTGCATATATCACACTATTCATCCAGATAATTCAGCCAGATGAGGAAGTGCAGTCATCATTAAAAAAAAATATCCAACATTTTGAAGAAGCAAAGTACGGAAAAGAAGAAATTCAGGCCACAGTGGTTTATATAAAAACGGAAAACTTTCCTATTGTTGTGGCAGGATTATACTGTCCACCAAGACATTCAATTAAAAGCAAACAATACTCAGAGTTCTTTAAGCGTCTGGGAAAAAGGTTCATAATAGGTGGTGACTTCAATGCGAAGAATACTCACTGGGGTTCTAGATTAACTACCACTAAAGGAAAAGAATTATTGATTGCCATCAAAGAAAATGGATGTAAATCCATTTCAACAGGTAAACCAACATATTGGCCAACTGACCCAGGGAAAATACCTGACCTGATCGATTTTTTTATAACCAAAAATATTTCTAATAATTTTATGAAAGTTGAAGAAAGCCAAGATATGAGCTCAGATCATTCTCCAATAGTCCTAACTCTAAGCGAGTATATCATCCAAAAAGGGAATAATCCAGTATTAACCAACAAATATACGAACTGGGAAAGTTTCAAAGTACACCTGGAACAAAGAATACTTTTGAAAGTTCCTTTAAAAACTATGGATCAACTGGACATAGAAGTAGAAAAGTTCATTACAGATATTCAACAATCAGCATGGGAAAGTACTCCAGAAATCAAATCAAGGCTAAAAGGAAATAACTATCCAATAGAAATTAGAAATCTCCTTAGGGATAAACGCAAATCCAGAAAAAAATGGCACCAAACTAGAGCTCCACAGGACAAAAAAAGACTAAATAATCTTACTCAACAATTAACAAGAGAAATTCAGAAATTAAAAAATTAGTCAGTTAATTTCTACTTAAGTAAGCTAACGAATGATAGTAATACGGATTATTCGCTTTGGAAAGCAACTAAAACTCTGAAAAGGCCAATAATGCCGATCCATCCTATCAGGAAAATGGATGGAACATGGGCAAGGAAAAACAAAGAAAAAGCTGAAGGTTTTGCCAATCATCTTGAAAATATATTTCAACCTCATGAATGTCAATTACGAGAAATATTGGATGAAAACATAACACAAATTCTCGAAGATGTCACCCCTACATCGACTACTGAAGTAGCAAATGAAATTAAAAACAATTTAAACTTAAAGAAAGCACCAGGGTTTGACCTGATTACCGGAGAAATAATAAAGCAGCTACCGGGAAAAGCTACGGTAAAGTTAACTAATATCATAAACGCCGCATTTAGGTTAAAATATGTACCCAAACTTTGGAAAGTGGCTGAGGTCATCATGATTCCCAAACCAGGAAAACCGCCACATCTAATAACATCATATAGGCCTATATCGTTGTTGCCGATAATGTCCAAACTCTTTGAAAAGCTACTATTAAAAAGGCTTAAACTAATAACTGAAAAAAATAATCTAATTCCGAATCACCAATTTGGTTTTCGCAGTGAGCACTCAACTATCGATCAAGTGCATAGAATAACCAACATTATTGAGAAGACTTTAGATGAGAAAAAAGTTTGTTCAGCAGTATTCCTTGATGTAGCGCAGGCATTTGATAAAGTTTGGCACGAAGGATTAATCTACAAACTCAAATTAATCCTACCGAAACAGTACAGCATAATACTGGAATCATATATAACGGAAAGATATTTCAGGCTTAAGCAAGAAGATGAATATTCAGAGCTTAAGGGAATAAAAGCAGGAGTTCCACAAGGAAGTGTACTTGGGCCACTTCTGTATTTACTATACACCCGAGATGTCCCAATCCCACAAAACAACATGATAGCCACTTTCGCCGATGACACAGCTATCATGGCAGTAGGTGACAACAACTCAGATACAGCAGAGCAATTACAAAACGCCATAGAGCAAGTACACAATTGGACAAAAAAATGGCGCATAAAACTAAATGAAACTAAATCTGTACATGTTGACTTTACGAACAAGAGATTAGTTCATTAACCAGTATATTTAAATAATCAAGAAATATCACATGCAAACACTGCCAAATATCTTGGTATGACATTAGACGCTAAACTTCGCTGGAAAGCTCATGTAAAAAAGAAAAGAGGCGAGTTGGAATTAAAATACAAAAAATGTATTGGTTACTGGGAAGAAACTCTCATTTATCAATCCCTAATAAACTTCTGCTTTATAAGCAAATATTGAAGCCTGTTTGGACTTATGGTATACAGCTGTGGGGATGTACCAAGCAGAGCAACATGGATATTATCCAACGATTCCAAAACAAAGTGCTAAGAAGCATCGTCAACGCACCATGGTTTGTCAGAAATAGCGACATCCACAAAGATCTGGGCATAGAACTCATCAAAACCCAAATTATGAAATTTGCTAGAAGTCATGAACAACGGCTACTTCACCATGTCAACATAGGGGCCAACCAGCTACTGGATAATACGGATTTAGTTAGAAGGCTCAAAAGAGTAAAGCCTTTTGAGTTAGTGTAAATCAGTTAAAATAAATCTTTATCTAGCGCACGACAAAAGCGCGATCAAATCATAAATATCAAAACTAAGGAGTACATCGATGGATGAACCCTTAAATTTCAGTAAAATGTAGTAATTTAAGTTAGAATAAAATTGCTTATTAGTCTTAAAATAGATTGTAATTAAAAAAGAAATAATAAAACAGAATTATTTTCAAAAAAAAAAAAAAAAAAATTATGTGGATTGTTCCGAAAATGTTAAAATAAAAACATATACCGTTCGGAAAACTATTATTTTGCCTATAATTGCAGAAAATGGTTCCCTTGGAATATTGGCGGAAGATCTACCCGCTACGACCTAGTGGTAATCCGTTTAAAAGATAAAAAATATCTTGCATCGATGGAAGTAATTCTGTAAATTAGAATTCATTAATCGACTGGTTTTAAGTAATTAAATGCGTGCCTTAAACATTAATTTCAGGTAAACTTTTCAAGTTTGGTCCTTTGGTCTCCATAAAAATTTTCTGAGTATGTGGTGAACAGGTTTTCCATTTGTTGATGAAATTTTGGGTGTTTTGTTGGATGCCTTATCTGGAAGTCGTATAAAATCTGGAAAAATGAACTTAATATAAAAAAAAATAATTACCAATATATTTTGACTATTTCAACTTACCAAATCAGGAGATGCAAAAAAAACGGGAAGTGCTTTGAAAATTTCCCAATTTGACCTGACTGCCGAAAAACATCAAGGCGCATAGTTAAGGTTTCAAATAGTTTTTGTTTTATAATATCCTTTTGGGTGTGTACATTGAGATTTTTTAATATTAGCAAATTCTCGTCATTATCGATGTCATAAGACGATTTGGTTGTCGTTGGAACTGCTGACCTAGATGTATTTCGTTTCCGACTGATTTTTCCAGAATTATCTTCTGAGGCGTACAATTTTTGTCTTATTCTGTTGAGTCTTGATATTACATACCCGCGATTTTTTTTCCGGTCATACAAGGTGTCCTAATAATATAAATAATTTTAAGCATATTAGTCTGGCAGTTAGTTATTTTATAATCTATTATTGACAGAAATTTTAAGCGGAAGCAACAGGAGCCAGTATTGGTAAATCGGCCAAGTTGGGAAGTTTACCATAGTATAGGATATTCTTTTTATTCTTACACGACTGCAAATATCCCTGAATATGTATAATGTCAGAAAAAAATTAAATTCAAACTTTGCCCTGGGTATCCCGTACTAAAATTTAAGAACTTTTCTAATCTTACTATTCCTCCATTTTCTTTCTGTTTGGTTTTTAATTGTGAAAATATTTCAACAATTGCTAGCGCCAGGGCCGTGATGTGAACTGAATCCGGATGGTAGGAACATCGGGATGTCAAATAATCTACACCCTCCCTGATTATGGCTCTTCTTTCGACGTCTGAGAGGACTTTCAATGATTCGCTGGTTTCAAATTTTTTGCTCAATACGTACGCGTTTTGTGTCTTTATGATGAAGGCTTCTAAATCCTGTAACAGTAATATTCAAGTTATTAAAACGAGTTATGATTTAATTACATAGTATATTAAATTACTTGAGCATTTATGTGCATTTGATAGTCCAACCTGCAATTCTGACGGCTCACTAGTAATCCTATTAAAAATGAATATAAAAAGAAAAAATTAATTTCAAATTTTCAATCAAGCAGATTTAAGGTTGTTGAACGTAGGTCAGATTTTATAATAAAACAAATATTTATAAATATAAAATAAACTTAACGTACCTCTATTATGATTTTTTAGAATTATCTTTAATTGAAATTCCAAATTATTTTTATGTTGATCAACAACTTCCACAAAATCGTTCTCACAAATTCCAGTACCTTGAAAATCCGTAAAATAATCTATGCCGTATACGAAGATATAACATTTTAATTTATTTAATTAAACAAACAATAACGAAATACGCACTTTTCACAGGAGATATGATGCAAAGCTATATCAACAAAGTGATGAAATTATGATGCAACCTTGCATCACATAGGAAAAAAAATTATGTGGTACAAACATATTATAGAAAAAATAACGGTTAACACCAAAATACGATTCCACATTATTTTTACTTACCTGTGGCCCTATTCTGGTAATTCCCGGGGAATAGAAATTTTAAATTTTGTTGCAGTATTATTCCCTTTTCCCCAAAGTGTATTCTGGTGTTCGGGAAAGATTTTTATTGGGAAAAAATTATTCCCCATTACAGCAGTTTTGACGTTTGTTTTTCCACACCGATTTTATGAAAGAATTGATGGGGAATAGATTTTTAATGAAAATGTTGGTTTATATGTAGTTGTTATTAATAATTACTAATATTAATACTGTTAATAATTTTAAAGATAGTATTATAATAAATAAGAGTTATTATAATAATTTTGATACAACTAAATTTATTTTCCCTGTATATTTATTCCCCAATTGACAGAATCCACTTTAAGAAAATGGGGAATAAAAAGTTGGAAATATGTATCTGGGAATAACTGCTGTAAAAAAAATTATTCCCCGTTCCCCGGGAATTACCAGAATAGGGCCACTGATAAAATAAAATCTTTATATTCCCATTTTTTTCATGTTTTGTGATTTTTACATAGTTAACAACATCTTTAAAATTAATTTTAAAATAAAAGGAATCCATTGTGTTCAACGAATTCAATTTACACATTTTTGATAACGGGAAATGTCATATGTTTCACTAAAATTTATTTTTCTTTTTTTTTATTTTAATATTTAGGTTAATTTAATATTAATTATGTATACTATAAACACACACAAAAACTTCAAAATTTTAAACTATACTTTAATTTTCGTCCGACAAATAATTTAGTAATTAATATCCCGCACCTGCACAACTGTCGAACCAATCACTTTCAACTGAGATTTGTGTTGTATTCTTTTTGTTTAATGTAAGTAAACTATAAATTTTTCTGTAGATGAATCAAGTAATCACAATATGTGATTTGATTACAAATGTAAAACTATAATATTATAGGTTGAGTAATTTAATTTCAATTGCGTTTGTAACCAATTTCAATTGAACTGTACAATTTTTTGTTGCAAAATCTACATCTAATTTCATTACAATTGCATCGATATAATTTTTGACGCAAGCTAAAAATCATAATTTGATATAAGGTGTATCATATAAGCTGCAATGTAAGGCTTGTATCATAAAAGATTGCCAAAATTTTCAAGTGTAAAATTATACAATATTTAGATAGAGAATTTTCTGTTTTATAAGGAAGTCATGCCTGATTTTGGTAATAAGTTATTAGAAAAACTCAACATATTCATGACAAACCATTCAGAAAAATTCTAAGCTTAAAAAATTAGAAGGAATAATGTAAGAGTGCCTAAAAATTTAAGAGAGGATCGATATTTCTATCTCGGTTCCCAAGACCACTTGAATTTATGCAAATTACCAACACTTTATTTACGATCAAGATCAAAAAACTCTTTTTGCATCCCACCCTATCGATATTCGAGTCCGTCATCTTCAGATTCAAATACAATAAAGTTAAAAACTCTACTCTTTAGTAGCTACAAGCAAAGTCGCAACACAAAAAGAAAAACACATAAGCGAAAATTCAGGCAAGTGCCTGGTTATTCTATTCAAATAGCAATATTATTCGGTGACATTCGAAAAGTAACATTTTTGAACAATGCAAAGTCAGGAAGAGCACGTATTATTGACCCTATTGTCATCAATGAATGACTGGTTCGAACTAACCGACTATTTAGGACAGTCGATAATTTAACCAAAAAATCAACCTGAGGCACGCCGTTACTCTAATACTGCTAATACTTCTCTTAACGCCATCAAATAGTTTCCAGCATTCTGAAATCTTTTCATTCAAGGATTCAAAATTATTTTTGTAAAAGTTGGCCTCGTCATGGTTTACCAACTCTATTTATCCCTTCAAAGCTTTTATTTAAAGCTTAAATAATGCAAACTTTGAGCTAACTTTCTGGATAATTTATTCGTCATCCTAATTTTATTAAGTAGTAAAGGTGTAGTCCAAGCTTATAATTTTATTTTTTGATTTAAATTCAACCAACGAAAAGCTTTTATTTATATTAAACATAAACATAAAATTTTCCAAAATTACACGTTTGCTTGCAAATAAACAGCCCACCAATTTTCTTCAGATAAATCATTTGTTACATTTAAATAATTAATTATCACAATCACAAAAACAATAAAAGAAAAATTAAAAATAAGAAAATGTTATCACACCTCTTCATTGAAAGCTTATTTTCTCATTCACAATAATGAGTAAATTAATAAATTGTACACCCCTCTATCAATCAACACTCTTAACTAAATTTTACCGTAGACACAAAATTTTGGTTCTTGCAAGTTTTAAATAGATGTCGCCACATGGCATCAAGAAAAATCAATAAAAATCACATACGAATACAAATTTAATAATTTTTTTATTTCTATTTCTTTCGCTTTGAATTTCTTACGTAATTCCTGTCACACACTTTATACATCACAAAATTCCCCTTAGTTATACAGTTATGTAGTAGGTGTATTTCAAATATAAAATGAAAATAATTGCTAGAAAATTCTAAGAAAAATTCCATGCATTTCATTTTAACAGGAGACCAAAATGTATAACGGTAAAATGACATTCTTTGAATTTTTTCATAACAAAGGAATTTCATACATCTGTTTGTAAGGTTTTAAAATATTTACAACCCTTGTCGTTGGCGCTTTATGAAAACCAAAACTGTAAAGGATAAGGAGAAAAATATTTTAGTAAAAAGGATACAGATGTTTGTTCTTTTCGTTTATGTAACATAAAACAATGGTTGGTTATTATTGCTCTAACAGCAATGGTTTAACTAAACAGTGTTGTAAAAGACATTGATGGTAAAATTATTTTTAACCCTTCTTACATATTCGCCCATCATTTAACAGGCATGAAGCTTTTTAAAGAAATATCATGCTTGTAAATTTTGTTTAGTCATGCTCTGTACACGTACGTAAACAAAAACAATTTCCACGGTTGTTTTCTTCGTACCAGATTTCCACCCATGTTGGTATTCTTATTTTTATTTTTTTTTGTTCTATCAAAAAAAGCGAATTTAGACTCATTTCTATCGCTCTTTACATGACGTATTTTCTTTTTTTTTATCCATTTTCGCTGTTTTCTCGTTACGAATATAATAATTATATTACGTCGTAACCTAATACTACCCCGATAGAACCGGGCAACATAATTGTAAGAATCTTATATATTCGTTCTTGGTAGGAATGAAACTGTTTCTCCTTATTTTATGTGTACCCATAGTAGATGTCAAAACTTCATCATTTTCTGTCAAATGTTGATCACATTCTTCGTTACAACATAAAATAATGAAGAGAGAAGAAGGAATAAGAGTAATAAATTTTCTACAAAAGGATACAAAAATAAATGGTAAGTTTTCGTTACATTTCCATGTACGGTACAAGATTTTAGATTTTATTGAGTAAAATAACTGTAATAAAAATATTCATGTATCCTCCACTGTACACCTGTAATAAATATTTTAAACCTTAAAATACTTTTCGACCAATCCTTACAAATAGTTATAAATTTTACTATTTTACCAGGAGCGCATAGCATGCAACACAACAATCACAAAGTTGTAAAAACGAATTTAAAGGGGAAACGAAAAACATTAAAAATATAAATAAGAGACAACCCATATAAAAAGGATTTGTGTGGTTGAGGAGAATAAAGACCAACCACTTTTTTGTTTTCAAAATGAAATGTAAAATGGTCAATATAAGATATGTACATACTCGTTCGATCCTTTTCAAATAAATATTCTTTAAAAAAAAAAAAATATAAAAGCAACCAAATATCCTTATGCTATTCTTTAAGGGTGCGAAATGTATCAGGCAAGCAAAATTTCCGACAACAAAATTCAACATATTTATTTATTTTAAATCAACCCCTATTAGAATAATTTATAAATTTTTATATTTCATATTTGCAATTTTTATGTTATCCGCGTATTTTGTTCTTTCCACCCTTAATATTAAGAAAATAGAGGGTAAAATTTTAAACAAAACTATGTATAAATAAGTTGATGACGTCATAATTGTTTTTTTTATTATGCACGTGTTTTATTCTGCTATCCGGAAATAGTTTTGGTTTTGAATTATAATAAGAGATGGCGTTAGGTAATTGGTTCATGTACATACCATATAAACAAATTTTAGTTGAATCCTTGCTTGTATTAAAAGTAAAATAAAAAGTTTTAATTGATTCAAATTATTCAAATCGGTTCATTTCAATATTTTTTTTATATTCACGTGAGGACAGTTGTAAATGTTAACTTTGTGAAAATTCACATTGGAAATATGTAAGTTTATTTTAAAATCTCTTCATTGATGCCAGCACGCGTGTCGATACATTGAAGCATAATAATGACAGTTTGGTGTTTTTGTTGTTCACGTAACATTGAAGGATTTTTTTTTTTTATTGAACGGGTATTTCCTATTCGGTTTGTGTCCTACTTCGACAATTTTATTTATAAATAAAATATTATTTTGTGTTTAACGTATTTGTTTTAATTTATTAATTTTTATCGTTTTATTAATTCCACTTATATTTGGTACATTAATTGATTATGTACATAATAATGACTCCAAGATTAACTGCCTCTCGTCAACTGATCATCCGTTTTTATAGACGATCTTAGTAATGTTGTGTTTGTAGTCGACTTAACTATTTTAATTTCAAGTGGTCCGAGCCAAAGAGGTGACATTTTTTAATTTTTTCTCATTTTTTATTAGAACAAGATCACCAATTTGGAAATTTGGACTTCGTGTATTGTTATCATAGTACTCTTTTGACTGAAGTTTTTTATTTAATAAGGTTTTTTTTTCGCTATATCAAAAGATGATTGCATTCTATTCTTCAATTCAAGCTTATAGTCATCATAATTATTTACCCAGAAGTGGTATCTAATCTATTTCTAATGGAAATGTCGGAGAAAATTTTGTCAGGTTGTCTTGTATCGTAAGAATATATTTGTTTTCACGGTGTGACTGGAAAAAGCTGTTAGACTCCAAAACACTTTTCGATATAATTGCACCAAATTCTGAAAAGGTTCAAAGCGTAATGATTTCCACCGGTAACTTATCAATCCGTTATTAGCGCCGTTGGATTACTAACAAACTTTGAGTTAGCCGCTTCATTTGTAGTTCCTTTGCAATTGCTACGCTTCACAGCGCTACTTCTTCACTATGTATTAACTCTTTGATTAATTTGTAGCTTTTAAATTCAGATATAAATTTGTTATCTTTTTTTTAACAATATTTTTTACAACAGCCCAAATAAGAATAATAAAAATGAATTTTACAAAACATGATCTCGTCATAAAAATCTTTTTTATCAAGCAAAATAAAAAAGTGGAAACTGGTTTCCCCTATTTTTGCCCATTACAGACTTCCAATTGGAAACCAAATTCATGTCTGATAACCTGCGCTAAACAATTTAATTTGGTTACTCATCCTAACATTATATGACGTTTTCATCACAACAAATAATGTAAAGATCATGATTTGTAAATACAATTAATTCCGGTAACAATAATAATTTATTTCTTACTGCCTGTAAGAAATATAGAAACAAATTTTATTTTATTCTAGGTAATATTCGAACATTCTTCGCGCCTTGAAATGTCATGTTCAACAACTGGAAGTCGACAGAGTTTTTGTATGGCTCGTTTTATGACATCGTTCTTAGTTTTAACCTGAACTACTCTGACTTTTCCATCATCTACAGGATCGGCGCTGAAGCGATGTCAAATATTCTACCTTCCAACGTTCCCAAAATTGCTGATACATTCTTTTAACAATATCTCATCGAGTATTTAAGGACGGTGATTGTAATGTAATGCCCTCTGGTACCTGGCTCATTGGATGGCCAATTAAAAAGTGTGCTGGTATCAGATAATCAATTTCATCATAATTTGAACAGTTAACGTTTGATAGCTCCTCAAGTGTAAGTATGGCATCGCTCACTGTTCTTTGCATGTGAGTTCTAGCAGATTTGACAGCGCTTTCCCATAAGCCCCTTTGAGGTGGTGCAGCCGGTGATGTAAAACGCCAGGCTATGATATGCTTTAATAAATTAGAGGAGATATCATTATGATGTTTATCTAAAAATTCGGATATTTCTTTCAAATAATTCTTCGCACCAACAAATTTGGTACCATTATCGCAGTAAATTGTATGGCAAAGGCCTTGCCAGCTAATAAATCTTCTCAACGCACCTAAAAAGGACTCTGTGCTTAAATCCATACATAATTCAAGATGAATAGCGTGTGTGCTAAAGCAGACGAATACACGCAAATAGGATTTTATGGGAACTGAACCTCTTCGCCGAATAGGATGTACTCTTATAGGCCCACAGAAATTAAGACCTACCATGCCGAAAGGAAATGTATACTGAATTCGTTCTTCTGGTAGCTGTCCCATTTGTTGTCGCGCCACTGAAGGATTTTGCCGGAAGCATTTCGTACATCGCTTGAACACCTTCTTAGCCACATCTCTTCCTCTTACTATCCAAAATTTTTCCCGGACTAAGCTCGTTAGTAAGTTGATCCCTGGGTGTCGATATTGATTGTGGACATCATAGATTTCTGTAGTACCAACCCTCATTATTTTCGTATATCGTCTATGAACGGGTCTAACGCCTTGATTTTGCTTGAGGTGGTAATGGGCTTATTTTTTGAAAGATAAGCATATTCTTCAGTAAAATCTTTGCTTTGTGTATATTTGCGGATTATTTCATTAGCCCTTTCGATTTCCAATGTTGCGAGTGGTCCGCACAATCGAGCATTGCTTTGGCGCAAATTGTTGCAAAAACGAATTAAATAGGCAAGGACTCTTTGCAATTTGCGATAACTGGCTTACTTATTTACCAAAGGATTTATTATAGATTCGCTGAAGTGTGACTGAATAGTCACATGACTCACCTCTAGCCTCGTCGTGCATTCTTCTGAAGTTGAAGGTATATTTTTTTTGATCTGGCCATTTATATTCTTCTTCTTGTTGCTGGCTAATTCTTTGGCGGCCAAACCTCGCGTAGCACAGTCAGCAGGATTGCATTTTGTTGGTACATGTCTCCACCGATCCCTTTTATAGATGCCAATTATTTCGGACGTTCGATTAGCTACAAAAGTTGTCCATTTCCTCGGCTGACTGGAGAGCCAATCGAGAACAATTCTAGAATCCGTCCAGAGCACCACAGCAGAGGATTCTACAGTTAACATTTCGACGACTACCTTCCTTAATTTAGTCTACAGTGCTGCACCCATCAATTCTAGCCTATAGGCAAGCTTACGGTTTTAATTGGCGCGACCTTAGTTTTTGCACATATATGGTTATTGATGTACCATGAATGGTTATTGATGTACCTTCACATATTTTTCGGGGAATTTTGATTTCACTAGTCTCGCGAAGTTCATTTCGTAACTTATTCCATGACGAATGTATATCTGGGGGCAAGCTTTCATCCCAATCTATTTTCCTTAGCGATAGGTTTTGGAATAATATTTTTATTCTTATAATAATAGGTGACAACAATCCCAGGGGTCAAAAATTGTGCTCGCTTCAGAGAAAAGGCTTCGTTTTGTGTGGTTTTTTCTCTCGTCAATTTGTACATGAAACACGAAATGATCTAGTTCTGCTTTCCATCCTATGCCTAGAAGTTTGATGGTTTCGGGAAACTCTGTGAACTTCTTGATATGCTCATCACTTGAGTTTAAACGATTCCGTATTTTTCGGTCATTGGACGACATTTTCCTCAGTTTGAAACGGTTCAACTACTTCAGTTCGGTTAGAGTGTCCGCTCCGGTCATCAAATCGTCGACGTTAATATCATATTCTATAGCATCTGGTTGCCATGGATGATGCCGGTTTTGAATATATAAGGACATATTTGCTGTTTTTCGTCTTTACAAAGAATCATTTGATGTCCATTTGATGTCTCCCAGCAAGACGTATCGGTGTTGCCTGAATCTTAAAATTATTTCTAGGAGACTGGATTGTATGACTGGACCAACCATCAGCTTGTCATTCAATGAAAGGTATGGGTTAATTTTAGCTAAGGCGTCGAAGACCACGCGTAATTTTGTTGTGCTGCTGCTCTCTTTGATGACTCCGTGTTGAGGTAAAATATACTTCCTTTCAAGCTGCTCACGGTCCAACTGAATTTTCTCCACGTGGCCCAATTCTGCATACTCTTCAATGAAATGCTTATAAGCATAGTGAAAGTTAGGGTCACTTTTAAATCTTTTTCTGCATTGCTAACAATCTTGACAGTGCCAAGTGATAGGTTGATCCCAATGATACCCTTTCGTCTTTGAACGGAAGCTTCGTTATGAATTTTCAATCGGCTGCTCGTTTCGTGGTAGCTTTAAACCACTCTTCGCATTTATATTCTTCAGCAGTGTAGAACTTTGTGCCGAACTTGGGATATTCTTCGAGCTCCCAAAATTTGTGTAGTGTTTCATCAACGTTTAAAGATGTCGTATAAGTTCAAATGCTGCTTTGCGTGTCGATTTCGCATGTTCCACTAACGATCCAACCGAATTGAGTGTTTTGCGCAATTAAATTGTCACCCAACTTTATAATGTCATCCAGAAAAATGTTGAAAACTATGTCGGCCCCTAACAGTATATCTATGGGTTGCGGTTTATCAAATCGTGGATCAGCAAAATTTAGTTCAGGCAAATTTTACAATATTTTGACCGATGTTAACTTGGGTACTGGGCGTTAATGACGCAATCGTATAGAAAGGATAAGTACCTTTATTGATATTCCCTTGGAATTAAACCTGGATGTTACTTCGAGAGTTGTTTCTCCATTCGACTTTCGCCACAAATGATGCTTGTGAACCAGTATCTAGCAAAGCACGAAATGATCTAGTTGTAGCCCGATTATCAACTACGTGTGTTAATGCCATTGTCAAAATGGTTTGACTCTTGGATGCCACGTGCTGGAGCTGAGAATGGTGGACTTGGCCAGTCTCACATGGCTGTGTCAAATGAGTTGCGGCCGTAGTTGCTGACTGGCCATCTAAATGTACCAATGAATGATGCTTGCGAAAACAATAACGACACCTCACCCTCAATCTACAGTGAAGTACCGCATGATTTGTTTTCAAACAAAACCATAAAAATATATTTAGATATTGCGTGATGTTCAGGAGTCTGTTGCCATACGTTTTCGGATCGTTAATTTAAAGATTGTGATATTCATTTAAATTAATTTTATTTTATATACATTATTTTATACAATTCTTGATGTTTAGATGTACATGTTTTTTTTATTTTATCAGCCGTTTGTCATCTTGTTCATGCTGATAATTGGGGTAATATGTACCTTCTGAGTCCTTCCTACTATTTTGGTTTTATCTTGCGGTAGCTTCATTTTATCGGCTTCCGTCCTTCACAAGATTGTGATTTTGTGAATTTTTATTATAAACTGTGTTGTAATAATTCTTGTGTTAACTAAATAAATTCGTTGGTGATAAATTAAATTGATGTTGTATTATTCACAATCCAGTGATACGAACCTTGATAGACAAGGCAAAAACGTAACAGTATTTATTTTAAGTACAGATTCACACCCATAGAGTAAGTCAAAATATACTCTATAGTTGTCACTACTAAGCTGAAAAAGGCTATTCAAATACAATTATATTTTAAGTCGAAATGAGTTGCATTTCGAATAATTGTAGAGATAAACGAATGGAATAAATTGATTGCATGCGTGAGTCACTACAGATTCTTTAATATCGATGTCAGGTTTTTGTTTACTCTGTGATCTTTTTACAACATTTACTTATGCAATTTGTTCTGGTGATTCTGATGAAACTTGTAGAGATTGATTTGATTTGATCGGGGCCCTGCTCAAAGCATCGACGTTTTGGTTGAGGATTCCAGGTTTATGAAGAACCTGACTATCGAAGTCTTCTAACCATATTCGCCATCACATTAACCTAGAAGAAGGTTTTTTCAAGTTACTTAGCCATATTAATGGTTTATGATCTGTAATTATCTTGAAATGATGACCACAAACATATGGGCGAAAATGTTCACATGCCCATACCATCGCCAATAATTTCTTTTCTATTGTTGGATAATTTAATTCCTCCTTATTGAGGACTCGTCTGGTATACGCTACTGGTAAGTCAATCTCATTTTTCTTTTGGGAGAGAATGTCATCTATCGCTAAATCACTCAAATCATTTTTTAGTTTTCTAAATGATTCATCACAGAAAGCATTCCAAATAAACGGTTGTCCCTTTTTTAATAAACCTGTTAGTGGTATATGCTGCGAGACCTAAAAATGATTTCATCTCCATTTGGTTAGTTAGTTGATGATAATCTCTGAAGATGTTAAACTGGCGCTTTTCCAAATCAACTTTTAGATTATAGTTTTTGAAACAATTGAAAACTAATTCTTCTAATTTATTTTCGTGATCCTTAAGGTTGAAGCCCGTGACTATTACACCGTCGAGATATAGGCACTTGATTCCATTTAATTCACTTAGGACATTGTTCATCAATCTTCGGAAAGTCGATGGTTCGCTCTTTAATCTAAAAGGCATTCGTTTAAACTGGAAATGTCCTAAATATGTGTTAAATGCTGTCTTTCCTTTATCTTTGTGATCTAAAAGTATTTGATGCTACCTATTAGCAAGGTCAATCGTGGTCAAATATTTAGATTTGCCAAGACGGTCTAGAATCTCTGAAATATTAGGAAGTGGAAAGACATCATTGATTGTGACATCATTCAATTTGCGGAAATCGGTCACGATTCTCTACTTTTTTATTTATTTATTTATTTATTACCAACTTATACATAACTGGTTACATCACTTAAATAAGAAATTTAATAAAATTATATAATGTAAAGATTACAAAGATTACCAATAATTAAAAAGAAGCTTCGACATCAATTCCTTAAATGCATTTCTAGACAGATTAAAGTCAAAAGTCGGCCGTACTTTATTAAAGGAAGCAGAAGAATGATAAACCGGCTCACATTTACCGTAGTTTTGCCTACAAAACGGCAACTTAATTTGGAAATCTTTATCGCGCAGCATACGTAATGGAGTATATATATCAAGCAAACTCAAAATTTCCGAACAATCGATATTAGACACCAATAAATATCGAACAAACATTGCGCTGATTTCAATTCTACGAATAAATAGCGGCTCCATATTAATTTACATCTACCTCGATACGCTGGGAGTATGAAAGCAGGTACATTCGCATCTCTAGGCAACCTTCGTAGTGCGTACATTAAAAATCGCTTCTGAACCCTTTCTATGCGATCTGAATAGTTAATATAAAACGGATTCCATATTACAACACCATATTCCAACAATGAACGAACAAAAGAGACATATAAAGTTTTAATCACGTAAGGATTATGAAAATCCTTAGCAAACCTTTTAACAAATCCAAGCATAGAATTCGCTTTAGAAATGCAACCTTCAGCATGTTTATGGAACGATAAATTCGAAGTAAAGGTCCCGAAAAACAATTTTTGACTGAACGGTTCACCGTCCGTAAATTGTCGGTACACAATTACAACAAAAAATTCAAGTTTGATGGATAAAAACACACGAATTCCTACCATCGCGGTTAAAATCGCACGAATATGTGGCGATATCAACACTAACCCAAAACACAAACATTCAAAAATCATGAAATGATTTATATAAATTTGATTTTTTCTGTAATGAAAATTGACTGTCCATAGATCGGTTTTTTTTTGGTCTTCAGTGTGAGTTTACGACCATTTTCTGAAGAAAAATTTTCAGCAGATTCAATATATTTTAAATGGAAAACAAAAGAATTATGTACGGAAGGGGAAATTTGTTTACAAAATAGACTACGTTGATTGGTTGCCTGTTGAAAATTTTTCTTCAGAAAATGGTCGTAAACTCGCACTCAGCGTAGAAAGTACGAAATACTGGTTGAAATCACACGAATTATTAAAATTAATTTCGAGTTTCCGAAACGACCGTACGATAAAAATCCGAAACAATATTAAAATTTTGTAATGCAAAACGACCGTGAATAGTTGGTCCATTTTTAAATAAATATTTTTTTAATCGAAAAAAATGAAATAAACGAAAATCGAATCATTCGAAAACGTGATTTCATCTATAATAGGCGCATATAATCGCATTAAATAAAAAGTAATATTGAAAATATTGTTGTGAAAATAAACAAAAATATTGTTGTGAAAAATAACGTCTTAATACTTGTGAATAAATAAAATATTTTTGTGAATTCTTTGGATTTTCCACATAATGTAAGTATAGTGTTGAATTGGAAATAAACTTCTTTTTACATTGTAAAAAATCGTGGTAAAAAATATGGATGCCGCATGTGATTTAAGGGCTAACCAGTCAAAAATTACAAAAAACGTAAAAATTTCATATATTTTAGTATTAAGTTTTCGTTCTGTTTTGTTTTTTCTATGCTGCATAGTTTTTATTTTTGCTTTTTCATTCTAATTTTTTTCGAAAATATTCGTTCATAACTTAAAAAACTTAGAATGAAAAAGCAAAAATAAAAACTATGCAGCATAGAAAAAAAACAAAACAGAACGAAAACTTAATACTAAAATATATGAAATTTTTACGTTTTTTGTAATTTTTGGCTGGTTAGCCCTTTAGCTTTACTTAGTTTGCTTAGTTTGGCCTAACTTTCATATAAAACATAATTAATAATTTAATATAAACATTGTTTTCGCGCACTGTCGATGATTTAATCTTGGCTGAATTATCAATTTTGCTTTTTTATGTTTGTATATGTGTAAAATTGCTTGTGTGTTTGCTGTGATCTATTTACACTTCCTTTTAAATGAATATCGTTGAATAGATAATGAATAATCTAAACAAAAATATTTTAGTTAAATGCCGAAAAATAAGGAACTGCGTGAACTCTCAAAGCAATCCTTAAGGCGGAGATTATATCGCAAAAACCAAGTTCGCAACATTAGTGAACCCACACTGGACCAAAGCGTTGAATCGGCACAAATACACGAAAATCAAGAAAATTTGGAAGCATTTAACGAGTTATTTCAAGGTTATGCAGATAGAGCTGAAGTTGACGATAGCGAACCAAATGAATACCATGAGCCTATTTCCGAATTGGAAGATAATGATAATGATAACCCGAAAGACGAATGTAGTAATAGCATTGGTGAGTTCCTTATCAATTGGGCACCCAAATATAATATTAAAGCAAATGCAGTTAACGAACTTTTATATTTTTTAAAAAATTCGCTAGCTCTTAACGTTCCACTAGACAGTCGAACACTTTTGAAAACACCTCAAAGTAGAGAAACACTAGACTGTCCACCAGGGAAATATGTTCATATCGGCTTAAGGTCAAACTTGGGTAATCTTTTAATTAAACATGAGAATGTGTCTGAATTGGTATTAGATATTAATATAGATGGCATTCCAATTGCTAAAAGTACTAGAAGTTGTTTTTGGCCGGTACTTGGTAGAGTTTTTAATTTGGATCCGAGGTATATTTTTGTGATAGGCATTTATTATGGTATAAATAAACCTGATAATTTCAACAAATATTTACGTCCATTAGTAGATGAGCTAAGTAGTTTTACAATAAATGATATGTAAACAACAATAAATCTATTTGTGTACGAATTAGATCGTTTATTTGTGATGCCCAGCTAGAGCTGCTGTATTAGGGACAAAATCGCATTCAGGTTATTTTGGTTGTTTAAAATGTACAGAAGAAGGGGAATTTGTCAAAAATAGAATGGTGTTTCCAATTGAAACACAGTGTCAATTAGGAACTGATGAATCCTTTAGGCAATGAAAACAAGCGGGATACCATAAGCTAGATTCTATTTTAGAAGAACTGCCAATAGATATGGTCCGACAATTCCCTTTGGAATATTTACATTTAGTTTGTTTAGGGGTTGTAAAAAAGTTAATTCAAATGTGGTTGAGTGGTGACTCAAAGTCTCGTTTATCAAACGTAGAAATAGAAAAAATTTCTGAGAATCTTAGGTTAATATCTGTAAGCCAACCATCTGATTTTCAGCGTAGTATTAGGCCATTAAGTGATTTTGGTTACTTCAAAGGTTCAGAGTTAAGAGTATTTCTTCTGTATCCGGGACCCTTTGTATTAAATGATTTAATATCCAAAGAAAAATATAACCATTTTATGCTATTACACGTAGGAATTTTGTTATTATGTCATAATGAATATTCTAAAACCAAACAAGATATTGCTGATAAAATTTTGAAACAGTTTATTAATGGTACTAGCTTTTTATATGGACAACATCACTTAACATATAACATGCATTGTCTGACGCATTTAACCCAAGATGTAAAACATTTTGGAAACTTAGATCAAGTTTCCAAACTTAGATCAATTTTCTGCTTTTCCTTTTGAAAGTTTTATGTATGTTATCAAACGCCTTCTAAGAAAACCCAATCAACCACTGGCCCAAATCTGTAATAGAATTTTTGAAATTAATAATGCAAAAATTATCAATTTTAAAAAAGATTTTTCTAACAAAACTTATCCAATACTACAAAGGAAATTTTTTAAAGGTGGTAAAATGTTCTAGAATAGAATTATATATGAAAATTTTGAGATTAACAACGACAGCCGAAACTGCTGGATATTGACGAAAGTTAAAACGATAGTTAAATTTGAATATGTAGAAAGAGTTAAAAGTGAAATATTCATTTGGGGTCAAGCAGCAACGGATACTACAGATTTTTACAATTTTCCTATTCGATCAAGTAAACTTGATATTTATGAAGCCACGTTCTCAGAGGGAGCTGAAAAACGATTCCAAAGTAATGAGATTGAAAATAAAATGTTTGCAATGAAGCTTTCATTGAGGGATAGATACGTTTTTTTCCAATACTCCATCCATTACAAAAATGTATGTGATTTTTCCCTATTAAAAATTACTAAAATAACTTATGATTTGAAGAAATCTTGTAAAATTATACTTCTTATTTGTTTTAGAAAATGTATGCTGTCGTAGAAACGATTTCCATTGACGAGGAAAAAGAAGTATCGGTTATTTTACAAAAGTGGGTTGTCAACAATTTTGTGTTTTGGCCTCCGAAGTACAAAAGAGCCATGGCAAATAGATTAGATGTTGATCAGTCGTGGGAGAAATACGAATGCCGTATTTAATAACAAAATATCAACTCTTTTAGTGAGGCGAAGAGATATGAAAAACACTTTGAAAGTTATTCCAATTCGGATAATGAAATTTACAATTCGCGAAAAAGGCCGAAATTTTCATTTACTAACTACGACGAGGATTTCAACACATCAACAATCGAAACCACAACAACCGAAATTCCAAAAATCCCTCTTGCGGAAGAATTTGAAGCAATGCTACCTTTAGTACCAATTCAACCAGTAGCTAACTGTAGTGGTAATGGTACTAATTCTCCGGTTATATCTAACACACTTTCTTTTGCTGATAAACCAGACAACTTAGCGCCAATAGAAATCGAAATTCTAGAAGATAATAATGTGCCTGATTTTTTTCTTATTGAACAAACGTCTGATAAAATCCAAACTCATAGTAACGATATTGATAACACAGACGACAATACAGCGACTGCAGTCCAACAAATCGCTACTCCAGTCTTTACTAAGCAATTGCTTCAATGAAGAAAATGACTCAGTATTATTAGTAGAAAAAATTGAAAAAATCGAAAAATATGTAAAAATTCTTAAAGAAAATCAAAATAAAATTCTAAAAAATCAAGAAGAAATTATCAATAACCAAAATATTACTAAAGAGTGTCTCGAAAATTTATTAGTAACTTTAAGGAAGACAGAAACTAAAATTTTAAAAAACAAAACTTTTTGTTTTCCCTAAATTGCCAATGAACACGGTGGAGGAGCTAACAAACTTCAATTCTCATCTAATGAATAATGAATACATGGAGCAAATGGTAAAGATGTTAATATCCCATATAAATATTTACTTCATTTGCTTTTTATTTTTTCGTATTTCTAGATTCTATACCTCTTTAGTTTTAAATCAAACAATACAAATAAAACCGTAAAAAATATTCTGGAACATTTGCTGAGTTACGAATTGATAAAAAAACATTCTTGGTCTGGACAGTCATCGCTTTCAAGAGGTAATTTATGAATTTTGTTATTTATTATTTATTAAAGTTATTTTTTCAGTTTCTAAATAAAACAATATTGTTGGCTTTTAGATTATATTTTTATTTTATCCGTATTATTCGTGCTTAAACACTATGTGATGAACACAAATTAAACATTTTATCAATTTCACATTTTCTACAGTGACTCAGCCAGCGACCGATAGAAAATATATTAAATTTGATTTTACCTGGACAAATTTAATAAATTGAAAATTAAAGCAAAAATTTGACGTACATATTTTCCTTTTTATTTTTCTTGATGTCGCTGAGGCAGTGTCATTGGAGCAAACTAATTTATAGCATGAAGTGTGCAACGCTCAATAATATGGCGAATTCTTTTACTTTTTTGATGTACATCAAATTTTCGATGCTATAAAAGAATACGAAAAAAAATTGAGGTGTTTCTGTAGCAGTGTGCGTGTACGCATATAATATTTACATTTTTTTAGCACATGAAAAAATATAAGAAACAATATTAAATGACAAGTTTGACGTATTTGACAAATACGTACGATTGACATTACTATATGTATATAAATATGTGTATGTATTAGTTAAACTCGAAGTAAAAATCGCCGGATTTTTAAGTAAAAGAAAACGCCTACTTAGAAATCCTACTTCGATCCAATTCGAAAATCCTTTTTGAAGCTGTTTTGCTGAACTTAATTTTTCAAAAGTGTTTTGGTTTGTATCTTTGATAAGGCAATTTCACGATTTTTATTTTTATTAATGTTACATATAGCTGCCATTAAGCCTCCAGTTTCCAAGAATTCAAAGTTTCTTAATTGATTAGCTTATTATTAGTTTGATAAAGTGTTTTATACTTATACAGAGGATTGGTACTTTACAATAATATGCCGGCTTTCATTAAGGAGATAAATAATTTAAATTCAATTAAGCCTAACTTGAGGCGGCACTTGTGGATGCAGCGGTGCATTGAATATTACAATACATACTCATAATGAGTTTTGAGCCTTCCAACCTATGTTAATGAATTCTTATTTCTTCTTAAGTAATTCAAGATTGGAATTGTTATAGGCAGATGTATGAAAATGAGTAAATGTTATGTTTGTAATAATCACAGTAAAAATACATTTATTTTTCAATTATTAATTATTTTTATTTTAAACATTTAAGTGGTTATTAACCATTACTATTGCATTGTTTTTTAGTACTATTGATTTATGTATTAATATTTTTGAAATTTCATGTACAAGTGCATATGCATTTTCTATGATTTTAAAATAAACTACAAAGTAATTAATTCGCGATAAGTAAACGTTTTTTGATAAGTAAACGTATTTTTTTATTGAGAAATGTAAAAAAATAATCAAATTAAGCTAAAACCCAATAATATTATTATTTGTTATTTGATTTAATTGTTTATATTTAATATCCAATAAAATGTTGTCGTTCACAGATATAACAAAATTAGTGTTCAATGAGAACACATTTATAATTCAATTGATTACTGAGGTCCAGAATTATTTGAATTCGGATAAACTAGTTACTCTCCAGGAAATAAAAAATAGTATAAAAGATTTTTTAAAGCGGGCGAATTATCGAAAAACAGTTAAACTAATTAAAAACTAATTATTAATTAATTTTAATTTAAAATTATTTCATACCCTACTGTGAATTCTAGTGTTAAGTTAAATATATATATATATATATATATATATATATATATATATATATATATATATATATATATATATATATATATATATATATATATATATACATATATATACACTCTACGACATAATTCATCATACGGTACGAAAAAAACGATTTACCCTGTAATAATATGGTTGAAACCAGGACATGTATTTCAGTCCAAAAAATGTGCTATGTGCGATGTGCGTTTCGTATACGTACACGGTGCATAATATACTTTTTGCGATTGTGTTGTGTCAAATATTTTACTTGTGTTAGTGCATTTTTGTCATCGCAAGTATCAAAAATAATTGAATCGGGCGAAATCGGTTCAAATTTTTTGCTGCTTACATTTCGAAATTTCACAAGTCGCACATGCTTTTTTTTACGGTGCGTTATGATTTTTGTTTTTTTATTAGTAAATTATCGAAAATCCTTCACAATGGTAAGTGTTTGGTGTTTATTGAATTTAATATAAATTTTTAAATTAAATTATTTTACTTATTACAGCTTAACGTAATATTCTACAGGTTATTGGTTGTAGTACTATTCTGTTGCAGCCCCAATTGCAGTCTTTACTTCTGGATACTGCTTGTTCTATCGCATACCATTTGCGGTAGGTTGAGGCGTGTTGGATGATCAATTGTGCGGCACAGAAAAATTCGCAATTCTTACAGCTCTACCAGAAATCTACATATTTATTGCTAGAGCGACACCCGCATTTGACTTCACATTTTCTTTCTCAATGGTTTATCCTTCGGGAGTTTTATAGTTCTCGCCAGACTTTCTAAACTTGATGGGTCGTTAGTCTATCACCCATGCCTTAGTCCAAATTCATTAAGTTTGCTAGCTAAGGATGCAGTACGCTTATATCTATTAGATTTGAATCACTGGCTTGCGCCATGTGCCCATTGCGACATTGAGTGCGGGACCTCTGTTAGTTCCAGCCAATCGTACTGTTGTAAATTTTTGAAAATTTTAAAAAGTAATAACTGCAACTAGACTTGTGTTGTAGCAGGCAAACGGAATTCAAAAAAAATTATAAATTTGCACAACACTTAAATATTAATTGTCCACTTTATGAATCACTTTTCACTCACAAAAAAAATTGTTTTAAACGCAATTGTTTGTTTTATTTGTAAATTCATTAATAATAAGATATAATAAAAAAGTAATAAAAGAAATTTATTTTTCAATTGTATTTTGTATGTATATAATTTTCAATTTTTGATACAAAAACAAAATGGCTTAATTTTATAGAAATATATATAATAATTTGTTTTACCAGTAAAATTATCCAAATTTGTTGTTACCCGTGCAGATGACTCGAACAAAAGGGAACGAATCTTTGTTTTTTGACGTACAAGAAAACTCATTTTCATTATGTAAAGCGCGAAAATTAAAATGGTGGTGAATAATATTATTGAGCAAATATTTGATCGATACAATGTGAGCTCAATTATTATTATTCTATCGATAATGTTGACAGGTACAATTATACTAACAATAACATTGCAAAGTGCAGTATTAAGTTTTCCATGTTTTTTTTTTTTTTTTTTTAATTTAAAATAAATTTTATTTATTTATTTTATGTAATTACAATCTAGTCTCCTGGACTAATGAGCAATTTGTTTCTGACTTAATTTACTAACTTAAATTAATCTATGGATTCTTCCCATTGGCGTTCCATAGTGTTTGGTAAATTAAAGTAAACCACATCTTTGTAGTGGATTTTAGATCAGCATAATGCTGCTTAAACTGACAATCACACCAGCTCAAAAGGTTTGGTTCTTTTAAGTCTGCGAAATAAATTCGTGATGCTTAGGAGCTGAGTTGCCTCAATGTTCACATGTTGGCGGAGCCTTTCTTCGTGTCTCCGTGCTTTTTCCTGGATTTCATTTAAGATGAGGTTCATTTTAAGGTCCCTATGAAGGTCATTGTTCCTGACATACCAAGGTGCATCAACGATGTTCCTTAATACCATATTCTGAAATCTTTGGATGATATTTACGTTGCTCTGTTTGGTACAACCCCAAAGCTGAATACCATAAGTCCAAATCGGTTTCAATATTTGCTTATAAAGTAGAAGCTTGTTGTATGTTGATAAAGAAGAGTTCCTTCCCATCAGCCAATACATTTTCTGTATTTAAGTCTTAATTCTTCACTTTTCTTCTTGACGTGTGCTTTCCATCGTAGTTTAGCATCCAGGGTCATGCCGAGATACTTAGCTGTGTTCGCATGCGGTATTATTTCCCGATTTATGGTAATCGGAAAATGTTCCATTCGTCTGTTTGTAAAGTTGATGTGAACTGATTTAGCTTTGTGGCGGTCACGCATTTATACATGCGTTCACCGCCACACGTCAAAGACGGCGCGCACTGTCTGTCGTCTGCAGGCAGGCATACCAACCGCGCGACACAAAACAGAACAGATAAACGAAATGACAAAACACACAACAAGATAGTATGGTCACAGCTTTCACATTGAGCGCACGTGCGCTCATCTAAATAACTAAATAAATTAATACTGATACAAGATGGTGGTGAAATAAATTGGAATATTTATACAACATTTATGTATAATTTAATAAATAAATATTTAATACTAAAAAAATAATTTAATTTAAACCAATTAATTGTGCGTGTAAAAACAATCAAATTGTTCTACAAGTGGTAACCCCGACGTCCGTTTTTACGGAACTGGACACGCCCAAAACTCGGCGCAACCATTTTGGATATTTTTATTTTTTTTTAAAGAACACGCCACCAAATTATTCGACGATAACATTTACACATACACATAATCACAACACCTACACAAACATGGAGTCAGCACCGAGCAGCGGCATTATCACACGCAACATCAAAAATGGATTTCTCGTACCAAGCACAAGTTTGTTTTGTGTTTTGTTTGTTCATCACGTATAAAAATTACCATACACGGAGCCATACCACACCACCTACACCAACATGGAGTCAGCGCACATCATCACCATTACCACCACCATTTCGGTCATTTCACCAGCTGGCGAAAGCAGTTGACATCAGCAAAAGCGGTAATTCATCACACCAACCGGCCTTGGTCATCATCACATCGTGATCGATGTCATCATCATGGCCACCATCGACGCGACATCATCAACAACATCATCATCAACGTCAACAACGATACAGCAACAACAAGGACACCATCAGCATCGGAACAACATCACCATCACTATCAACTCATTTTTTTTTGTTTTTTTTTTGTTTTGTAAATTTTGCTACCACCATTTTTATTTTTTTCTCTTCGATCAATAAATTATTTTGTTTGTTGTTTTCATTCAAATGGCTCGACCAACGGTCGTACTGCAAAGCGACCACCCAGCCATTCCCGACCACACTCCCCATACGGACAGACACTGACAGGACTGCAACTGGCCCCCAAGACATCGTCAGGCTTCAGAACATACCATTCTGGTCTGGCGCGTGTTTTGGGACCAGCTACTGACCGAGACTAACAAAACCGTGACACGAAAATGTCAGACGTAAACTGGCAAGTCGCGGTTTTGCAAGTCGGTCGACATACACAAGCAAGCATCACATACGCACACACTCGCATACGCACGAGCATCACGCACACACTTGCACACACACGCAAGCAGCACACCACTCGCATACGCACGAGCATCACGCACACACTTGCACACACATACAAACATCACATACGCACACACAACAAGACAGAGGGGGAAATTTACTCGTGGGGGAGTCCTGTGGCGGTCACGCATTTATACATGCGTTCACCGCCACACGTCAAAGACGGCGCGCACTGTCTGTCGTCTGCAGGCAGGCATACCAACCGCGCGACACAAAACAGAACAGATAAACGAAATGACAAAACACACAACAAGATAGTATGGTCACAGCTTTCACATTGAGCGCACGTGCGCTCATCTAAATAACTAAATAAATTAATACTGATACAAGATGGTGGTGAAATAAATTGGAATATTTATACAACATTTATGTATAATTTAATAAATAAATATTTAATACTAAAAAAATAATTTAATTTAAACCAATTAATTGTGCGTGTAAAAACAATCAAATTGTTCTACAGCTTCATTTAATTTTATTCTCCATCTTTTTGTCCATTTATATATTTGAGTTATAGCTGATTGTAACTTCTGTGTTGATTCTTCGTTGCTTTTTCCAACAGCTAAGATCGCCGTATCATCTGCAAAAGTTGCCACTGTGTTGTTTTCTAATGTAGGAAGATCATAAGTATATAGTAGGTATAAAACCGGCCCTAATACACTGCCCTGTGGAACTCCTGCATTGATTTCTTTCAATTCAGAAAATGTATCATCTAACTTAATCCTGAAGAACCTATCTTTCAAGTATGATTCTAGTATCTTAGCAAATTGCATTGGTAGAAGATTCCTTAACTTGTGGTTAAGTCCTTCATGCCACACTCTATCAAACGCTTGTGCAACGTCTAGAAATACTGTTGAACAGACTTTTTTCTCCTCTAATGCTCTCTCAATTATACTGGTTATTCTGTGTACTTGATCAATTGTTGAGTGTTGGTTGCGAAAACCGAACTGATGATTTGGGATCAAGTTTTTACTTTCGATTATCGGATTTAATCTTTTTACCAGAAGCTTCTCAAAGAGTTTGGACATGACTGGCAATAGCGAAATTGGCCTATAAGACGATGTTATGTGTGGTGATTTCCCAGGTTTTGGGATTATAATTACTTCTGCAATTTTCCATAAGCTTGGTACACATTTGATTCTAAATGCTGCATTTATAAGATTGGTGAGTTTCACCAGAGCTTTCCTTGGCAGTTCTTTTAAGATTTCTGCAGTAATAAGATCGTATCCAGGAGCATTTTCGTATTCATATTAGCTGTTATCTCACGCATGACTTCTTTTGGTGTTGTGGGTAGGATTTCTGTACTTTCTTGCACAGCTTGTTCAGTTATTATCTCGGCTTCCAACGTTTGGTCTTCATGTGGCTGGAATATTTTTTCGAGGTGTTCGGCAAATTCTCGAGCTTTGTCTTCATTATTTCTAGCCCATTTCTCTCCCTCTAATTTTATTGGGGGAATCTGCATTATTGGTCTTTTGATTCTTTTGGTTGCTTTCCAAAGAGAATAATCAGTACTGTTATCATTAGTTAATTTTCTTAGATAGTTGCTGATTGATTCATCTTTCAATTCTTTGATCTCTCTTCTTAATTGTTGAGTGAGGTTGTTCAAATGAGTTTTATCTTGGGGGGCCCTTGTTTGTTGCCATACTCTTCTCGCTCTTCTTTTTTCTGCGAGGAGTTCCCTAATTTCCATAGGGTAATTGTTTCCCTTGATTTTCGTTTTAATTTCAGGAGTATTTTCCCAAGCTGATTGCTGTATATCGTTTACAAATTTGCGAACTTCTTTGTCTAATTGTTCTTCAGTCTTTAATGGAACCATTAAGTTAATTTTTTCTTCTAGCGATAGTCTAAAGCATGCCCAATTAGTGTGATTATTTACTAGGAAAGGGTTTCTTTCTTTCTGAATGATTTTTTCACTTAACGTTAGAAGTATTGGTGAATGATCAGAGTTTAAGTCGTGGCTTTCATCTACTTGTACATAATTTACAGATATGTTCTTTATTATAAAGAAATCAATCAGATCTGGCACTTTGTTTGGATCAGTTGGCCAGTAGGTTGGTTTTCCAGTTGAGAGGGCTTCACAACTGCATTTTCTGATAGCTTTTAGGAGTTCTTTACCCTTAGTTGTTGTTAATCTGGATCCCCAGTAGACATTTTTTGCATTAAAGTCTCCTCCAAGTACAAATCGTTTTCCTAATTTACTGAGGAACTCGAGATAATCTTTTTCTTTCATTGAGTGCTTCGGTGGGCAGTAAATACTAGCAATACAAATAGAACTACTTTTGGATTTGACAATAACAGCAGTTGCTTGTATTTCTTCCATTTCATATTTTAACTCCTCATAGTGATGAATACTATTTCTAATTATAACAGCACTACCTCCTTTAGCAGTGTTTCCAGGGTGAATAGTGTGATATATTTGATAATTTTTGAATTTAATGTTTGATTGTCTAGTGAAGTGTGTTTCCGTGATGAGACATACATCGATTTTTTCTGTGTCCAGGACCACTTGCAGTTCTTGTTGATGTTGCATCAGTCCATTGGCATTCCAACATAAGATTCTAAGATCTTTGGCCATTTTTCTGTTTAGGGATGGCTCCCTTAGTGCTGTACTCTAGTTTCTGTAATCGCTCATCAAATGTATTTAGTCTGCTTAAAATTAATTTAAGTGTTTGACTTATATCGTCATTTTGAGCAGTTTTTCCTGGATTTCCATTGCTCATCATTACTTGAGCATAAGTCATTTTACCAAATTGTCTTTGATTAGTTCCCGAATCCCGACACTCTACGATTTACTTCGGGTCTGTTCATCTTAACCGCTTGCTTCCTGAATAAACTTGGATTTTTAGCAATCACGTTCTTATTTTTGATGTTTTGCAGTTCAATAGCAACACTGCATCCTCTGTAGTTAGCCGGATGGTTTTCTCCACAGTGAACGCATTTAGGTTGAACATTTTGGGCTTTTACACAATCTTTGGTATGATGTTGACCTAAACATTTGACACATCTGGGTTCCCTGTTGCAATATTTTTGTGTATGTCCATAGGCTTGACATTGTTTACATTGTGGTATAAGCTTGGACCTTCTTAGAGGCTGAATAACCACTTTGCACCCCAAGATGTACTTAATTTGATAAATTTTTTCGATATCTTCATCAGTATCGAAGGTCAACATAAACATGTTGAGAGGTACTTTGCCTCTCCGTTTTAGCTTAATCGATGCTTCAGTTGCCTTAAATCCTTTTGCTTTCAGGTCATCAATTATTTTATCTGGTTTACACGTAGAGTGTAAGTTTTTAGCCATGACCCTAATTGGTCTGGTTTGTTTATCTTCAAACGTGTGCCAAGCACGTTTTTCTTCATTTAACAATTTTGTCATTTTTCTGTATGTTTCAGCATCTTCTAAGTTTATTTTGATGGTGTTTCCATTCATCACCTTTGCATTAAACTTATCAGTAGCAGTTATTGTTTTTATTTTTTCATAGAGTACATCGTAGTCTTTGACTTCATCTATTACTATTGGTGGTGGTGGAGGTATTTTTTTTGGTTGTTTCTGGATAATATTTGGAACATTATCCTTTAATTGAGGTGGGGAGGGCGTATTATTCCGTCTCCTTTTTTTTCTCCCACCTTTAACTCTAATCCACTCAGTTTCTCGAGCTAGTTCTTCTTCATCCGTATGATATTCTTGTGGAGTTGTATTCTGGTTAGGAGTAGAACCGATGTCCTCCTTTGGCTTAAGAGCTTTAACTTCGTTTTCAAGCGTCTTCATACGCTCCTGCATCCATGCAATTGTAATATTCAGTTGCTTATTTAAATTGTTGGCTTCAACTAATGCATTATTAGCTTTACACAATTCATTGTGAAGCTTTTCTTCGTTTGTAGAACGAGTGTTGTGGCTGCTGGCCTCAATGGAGGGACTACCGCCTCTTTTCGGAGAATACGCGACTTTGTTACTCCTCTGGAAGGGATGTGAATTATCCTTTTCTATTTCACTCAAATGAGCTTGTTTATTCACCAACATGTCTTGGGATTGGTTAAAATAATTGTAGTATAGCAATGGCTGGTCTCCCCCAGAATCCATGAGACCGACCTCCGAAGAGGGTGGATTTACCTGAGCAACAGGTGTACCACCTGGGGTATTAGTTTCCTTATTTGTTCTGCTCATTGCTCATTTATAGTGTATTGCACTCGCCTCTAGTATTTCGCCGATGCTTCACATCGTTGCCCGGGTGTTACCACGTGGAGGTATACTAGACACATTTGGTGGTTTCTACATAGTTGCAGCGTTGGAATATAGACCACGAGATACATGGCTATAGACGGTCAACCCCTACCCTATTGAGACGCACCCAACACCCGCCCCCCCCCCCCCCACCCCAAGTTTTCCATGTAAGTATATAAATTTTAATTATTTAATTTATGTTTTTTAAAAATGAATTAACAACAAATTGTTTAGGTTTTTAGGCGTAAACAACTTGCGTTAACCAAATATACCTTTACGCAATCCGAACTCTAACGTAGCGTTATCTGCTCTAATGTCTAAATTACAAATAATCTAAATTGATAAATAAATATTCGGTACTCTTCTTTTCGAAATAAGAAAGAAAGGGTATTTGCAACTATTTAGGAATAATAAATAATTCACGCTGATCCACCGGGTACCTGTGTGTTGATCGCACAGATTACCTATGTCTTGATATCCAATATTAGTTAAAGTAATTTTTATTCATCAAAAGCCACAAAGCTGGCGTTTAGCTTCGGGACTTGAGAGATTGGCTCACGGCAATCACATTTTTTACCCTGGTTTTTGCAAATATCTGTTTTTATAGCAAAAAATGCAAATTAAGCTCAAAATAAACACCGAAAATTTTCTTTTTACTTTTACCAATTGACATTAAAAATTAAATAAAAAAACAACAAAAATTTATTGTAAAATTATTACTAGAATAGTTCTATACCTAGAAAAACTTGCTTTGAAACTATTGACGATTGGAAATAAAGAGAAAGCACTACCTATCGGAATAAAATAAAGCTGTAATACCATACAAAAATTAACATCAGCGCTCGCAGAACGACTGAAATATGGTATAGTGGACATTTTTTGAAGTTGTAATGCCGGCAAATATTTTGTCTAATATCACGGTTCCAATCGTCAATTCATTCCGGAATGAAAATATGCGGCACTGTTGTAAAATTCCCAAAATAAGACTACATCTATTTCGTATTGCTTTTCTTTGCATATTATGATAAATGTTTTTGCTCGCATACACATATATTTTACGAATACTATTACTTTCCGGTTCGCACTCGCACATATTTCGACTGAAATTCGCATCCAGAAACACTTGCACTCAAATAAAAAAAACCAAAATATAGTAGCAATAATTGTAAACAATTTTATTGTTTTTGTTTTTTTACAATAGAAAAAAAAATAAATAATTTGTTTGTCTAGACAGAATTTATCGTACGACACTTTATTTGACTAATTTACCGTTACATTCTGTGTATATAATAGGTCCGAAATTTTGTTTACAATTCAGTTGAATATAAGAGTGATCAGGACACACAATTTTCATTGACTTATTTAAATAAAATGGCAAAAATTCAGACAAGTCCTGATTTGCGCGAAGTGGTTGTTAAGCTGCACTTGGAGCGCCGTTCGCTGGGCGAAATTGCCAAAATTTTAAATAAGTCGAAGTCAACAGTGCAGCACATAGTGAATACATATAAAAACACAGGCAGTGTTAATTATAAAAGAAGATCCGGGCGAAAAAGGATTCTTACTGAAAGGGATGAACGCGCTGTCCTACAAGTAATTCGAAAAAATCCACGGACTTCCAGTACAAATGTACAAAGTATGATTGCCAGCAGCTGCAGGAAAGAAGTGAGCTCTCGTACAGTACAAAGAATGCTCAACCGGAAAGGGTATTTTTCCAGAACACCCAGGAGAAAGCCATTAATTAGCTGTGTAAACAAAACAAAGAGGCTTCAATTCGCTAAAACACACGAAAACAAGGACAGTTCTTTTTGGAGTAATGTTATATTTACTGACGAGAGTAAGTTTAACGTTTTTGGTCACGATGGGCCCGCAAAAGTTTGGCGACAAAAGGGCCAAGCAATGAAAATTCAAAATTTAAGGAGTACAGTAAAACATGGTGGTGGCAGTGTAATGGTCTGGGGCTGTATGTCGGCGGCAGGTGTAGGCAATTTAGTGTTTATTAAGGGCATCATGAATAAACACCAATACCTAGATATTTTGCGAGGCAATTTGGCCGCATCTGCCGAGAAGCTAGGGTTGGCAAATGGGAGGTGGGTATTCCAACAGGACAACGACCCCAAGCATACGGCTCATACAGTGAGAGAATGGCTGTTGTACAATACGCCGAATCAACTGCATTCTCCTCCGCAAAGCCCGGACTTAAATCCCATAGAGCATCTATGGGATTATTTGGGGAAGCAGCTGCATAAGCACGAAATTACTTCGCAAAAAACTTTGGAACAAGCATTGACGAAAGAATGGAGCAAGGTTCCAGTTGAGTTTACTCAAAAATTGGTGTTATCAATGCCTAATAGGTTGCAATGCGTCCTAAAAGCCAAAGGTGGCCCAACCAGATATTGAAGCTGCACTACATTTATTTTGTACATAACGTACGATGAATTATGTCTGATGGTGATGGAACAAAATTATAACTTTTATTTTTTTAAATTTACTGTGTAAATAAATAATAATGAATTTTACACAAATAGTCTTTCTTTTTAATCGCGTTTCATAATTATGAACGTTGACATTATTAGCTGAAGGATCTTCGAGTTTTGCCAGTTTAGGAGAACGTACGATGAATTATGTCGTAGAGTGTATATATAATAATTTATTTTTTATTATTATTTTTACAAATCCTACTATGAATTATCTTCATTGCCTATGTACTAATTATTAATTAATTTTAATTTAAAATTATTTCATACCCTACTGTGAATTATGGTGTTAAGTTAAATATAATATATATACATATATATATATATATATATATATATATATATATATATATATATATATATATATATATATATATATATACAGGGTGGCTGAGACCAAATGTTACTAACTTCACTCTGCTGTCATTTGTGTAGTTGTCATTTTCGCGCATTAATTTTTTGACAGATTGAAGTTTGGTTAGTTGTTTATATGTGGTCAATAAATAATTGTTCTAAATTAATATCTTAATAAAAAAATCGTAATGGAATTCAAACGTAATAGTGTAATTGCACTGTATTTGGGTGGAAATTCACAAACAGCAAGAGTTCGTCAGCTCCAGCATTTGAATGTGAATAAAATGTTTGTGTATCGAACCATAACTCGATACAACGAAACTGGTAGCATCGCTAAACGCAACAGAGGCGGTCCTAAAAAGACAGCAACATCAAAAGAAATGATACGAAAGGTGAAGAAACGAATCCAACGAAATCTTCGTCAAAGTGCCAATCAATTAGCCGCACGTCTACATGTTTCACGATACAGCATTCAAACCATATTGAAAAATGAACTACACTTGAAGCCCCACAAGATACAAAAAGTTCAAGATCTTACGGAGGCACAAAAAAAAGTTAGGCTTGAAAGAACACGAGCATTGAAGGCCTTGGCCGAACGTGATGAGATTCCAAAAATTGTTTTTTCTGATGAGAAAATTTTCACCATTCAACAGCATGTGAATAAACAAAATGATCGTGTTTGGTTAGAGGACAAGTCCAACGATAATTTGGACACAAGAGTTGCCATGCGCAAGTAATCACCAGCTTATGTTATGGTTTGGGCTGCAGTTACTGCAGATGGACGCACTCCTCTGGTTTTCATCGAACATGGAGTCAAGGTAAACCAAGAGATGTACCGCCAAAAGATCCTAAACGATGCTTTGCTACCTTGGGCACGTAAACACTTTGGTACGAACCGTTGGACATTCCAACAGGACTCGGCACCGTCACACAAAGCTCGAGCGACACAGCAATTTTTACAAAATTGCGTTCCGCGGCTGATTTCGTCGAAAGAATGGCCACCATATTCACCAGACTTGAATCCCATGGATTTCTCCATATGGTCCATTTTGGAGAGTAAGGTGTCCACTAAAAAATACGAAAGTGTTGATGCATTGAAGTCAGCTCTTGTTCGAGAATGGAATAAAATTCCGCAAGCCCACGTTCGGTCAGCATGCAATGCTTTCTATGGAAGACTGAATCAAATAATCAAAGCCAAAGGAGGTCATATCGAGCAGTAACATGTTTTTCATAAAACGTAATATGTTTTCAACATATTCCACGAAATTTCAATAAAAAATAATCAAAATTAAAAAAATTACAGCGTTTTCATTTGGTAACACTTGGTCTCAGCCACCCTGTATATATATATATATATATATATATATATATATATATATATATATATATATATATATATATATATATATATATATATATATATATATATATATATATATAAATATATATATATATATATATATATATATATATATATATATATATATATATATATATATATATATATATATATATATATATATATATATATATATATATATGTATATATATATATATATATATATATATATATATAAATTTATTTTGAATTAATTTTATAAAACTTTTAATTATATATACAAACAAATAAAAAATTCATTAAATTCAATACATTTTTAATTAATTACCGCCATTTTTGAAAACATTCCTTAGTCCGTAACACAGTCATTCGACGGTTAAATATTAATAATTTTTACCGTAAAAATCCCATTTCATAAGGAACATATTCTGGACATTTGTTTGTGGTTATGACCGTCAATTGTAATGTCATGGCAACCGTAAAATTACGGCCTTTTAGTCAACCGCTAGCCAGTCCACTTTACCTATAAATTTCTCTTTCTTCCGAATTTTAATTCGGATTAGTCCGACTTTTGAACCATTCACAGGCTTTGTGACGCCCCAAAGTCCGAAAAAATACAGTCTTTTTAAACACTTTTTATGAAAAAAGTCCGCAAATCAACCATATGGTCCTAAGTCTTTCAACAGTCATTTGCCATTACAAAAATTTTATTTTGTTTTTCGGGGGTTATACCTAAATCTTTAAAAGTATCAACAGTTTCAATACTACAACCATCAAAGAAGTAATCGTAACTAGTGGGTAAGACTACGCGGGTGAAACACATTGTTTTGCATTTGGAGATGTTTAGAATCAAATTATGCGATGTACACCAAGCCTTGAAGTTTGTCAGGTCAGACTGAAAGTCAAGTGCATCATTGGCGCAAGAAATAGTTTTGAAGATTTTTATATCGTCCGCATAAATGAGAATATCGGAATGACTTAGACAGTTGACCACATCGTTTACGAAAAGAATGAAGAGCATGGGACCCAAATGGCTGCCTTGAGGGACTCCTGAAGAAACATCAATCACTCTTGAAGTGAAGCTGCCAATTTTCACAAATTGAGTTTTGGATTTTAGATAAGATCTAATCCAATCAACTGGCAAGTAGTTACAATTCAATGAAATAAGTTTCCGCAACAGCAAGTCATGATCGATCTTGTCAAAAGCGTTACAAAAATCAGTGTAAACGACCTGCACAATATTACCATTTAATAGAGCCCTTGAAATACAATTAGTAAACAAAACTAAATTAGTAATAGTTGACCTACCAGGGAAAAATCCATGCTGTTTGGAAGAAATGAAAGTCTTAACATGAAAGAATAATTGATCTTTAACTAGTTTCTCAAAAAGCTTTGGTAAAACTGAAAGAGTACAAATACCTGTATAGTTCTCGACATCGCTTCGAGATCCGGATTTGAAAATCGGCTTAATAAGTGAGCGTTTCCATGCAATAGGAAGGCAACCCTCAGCGCGACTTTTATTAAATAGTACGGAGATATGGGAAGAAATTACCTTACCGGTTAATTTTAGAAAAATGGGTGGAATAGAATCGAAACCGGCATTTTGGTTAATATCAATATTAGACAATTCGGATAAAATAGTATCCACTTCCAGACGAAACATTGAAAACTTAGAATTACTTGCAATATTACTGAAATTACCAAGATTTGATTTCGAACTATATACACTCTGAAAGAAATCAGCAAATAAATTACAAGTATCCTGTATGTTATCACAGGAACGGTCGTTCAAATACATCGTAGAAGGGTAACCATTAGACTTACTTTTGTATTTAACAAAATGCCAAAAATTATTTGGCTTCGATTTAATTAATGATTCAATTTCCAGAATATAACAGCTGTAAAGAAATCGGTTTAGACATATATACTTCTTACGTAATACATCAAACGAGTTGTAATTAACAACATTAGGATGCAATTTATATTTCTTGTGAGCCTTGTCCTTTCTATTTTTTAGATTTATCAACTCATTATTATACCACGGTTCCTTCTTAACGCTAAAAGCTTTCAGTCTAGGGATAAATTTCTCAATACCCAGATTAATAATTCTATAAAATTCAATTAACATGTCATCAATACTATTACAAGCATAAAAAAACGACCAATCATACGTATCCAGAAATGCATTTAAAGAATTGTAATCGCCCTTTATAAAGTTGTAAGTCCATGAATTAACATTTTCTTCGACTAACTCGCAACATTCAAACATAACTGAAATTTTCAGTGGAGAGTGGAAAATACTAGACGATCCAGCCAAATCCTCACACGTCGATACGGTCACCTCATGATCAAATGGTACAAAAGCCAGATCCAACACATTACCACTATTATTTGTAACACTGTTACATTGCTTTAACCCCAACGAAAATATTTCCGAGATGAAGTTATCCATTTCATCGTTCATGTTAATAGGAGTCAAATTGTGATCAACGCATACTCCCACACAATATCCGGAATGTTAAAATCTCCAAAAATAAATAGACGATCCTCCGGCTGAAGAAGTGGAGCAATATTTGATTTGACAGTGTCCACAAACCTTTGATAAACTGGCATACTCGAATGGCAGGGTATATATGTAACACAGATGATCAGCGAATATGAATGGAATTGTATACGTACAGCAACAATTTCGGCAACGCAATTAGCCAACGTTATCAGACTGGATGAATAATTGTTAGAGACTGCGACTACAATACCGCCACCCTTTTCGTAAGTGTCCCTTTGCAGATGCCTGTCCCTCCGGAAAACAGCATAAGATGACGGAAAATACTCCTCAGTTTTAAAGTGGGTTGTTAACCACGTTTCAACAATGCAAATAACATCAAAGTCTTCCTCTAAAATTGACAAATACAGAGATTTTGATTTGGCTCTGATACTATTTGAATTATGGTAGTAGATATTTAAGAATGACCGCGGCTGGGGAACTGCTTCACTGCTACGAAGAGTAAACAATGGTGTCTTCAGTAACGGGGAAGTTACTTTAGATGTTGAAACACGGCCCCTGTCCGGTTTTTTTGCTATGCGTGGATAATTAGTAAATGGCCGGATTATTACACCAGGAGGCCAAGCATTGGAGTTATTTAGCAGGTCGAAATGGGCCTCCTTCAACCCAATTTTAAAGGAAACGAACGTGAGTGAACTATCCAATATGCGGTCTTTGGAGAGTAACAGTTTACAATTAATTTCCTCAGGTGAGCAATTTTTCAGTTTTTCACAGATGTAGTTAACAATTAGATCAGATGAGACGGATGGATCAATACGACTGATATATAAATATTTCTTATCAGGTATAGAAACAGTTTTAATCGGATTGACAGGTGTGCCTGTCCCTACGACAACTTGCGCTAACCTCGGCGATTCGCAATTAACGGAGTTGGAGCCAGACTCTACAACTTTTGGCAAAAATGGTTTAGTGGTGTTATCGTCACCCAATTTATTTATCAAGGTATTGATCAATTTGCGGTTTTCAGCAACCTCCGTTTCAATCTTCTTTAATTCTAAATTTTCAGCGGCTTTGTCTACAATGACGTCAATTTTCTTCAGAATCCTGGACATGTTGTCATTCGCGATCAGTGATTTGCAGCAATCGCCAAGATAGCATATATTGCCATATTTTTTAATTGAATTGATCGCAGCACGGTCAATTCCATTGCAGTCATAGCAAAATTGGTTCTCGCAGAGACTACATTTAACGATGTCAGTATACGGAGCAGGAAACATTTTTTTGCAGGTGTTGCAAGACATTATCGGTGTATGTATTATATTAAACGTTGACAGAACTGTATTATATTTATTATTTAATTATTTAAATTGATAATTATATTAACGATCAAATCGTAGTCAATCACAGTGTAGATGAATTTATGAATAAATAAAAACAGTTTATGTAGATGTAAATTGTTACGATTACGATGGAATGACACAGAACAGATTATAAAATAAATAAAATAAATAAACAGCTATGCACAATTATCACAGTTATATAAATTATCACGATTATGTAGAAATATCACAGTTATTTTGAATGTGTGTGTGCGCTGCGACACTATAAATTATCACAGATTATTAGAATTATCTCAATTATGTAGAAATATCAAAGTCAATTTTATAGTTTTAACACAGTCGGTTTAATCTAGTAACCGCTTCTCAAAAACATGAACAATTTAATTGGCAACGGTTTATACAATATAGCGCTATATGCACAGCAAAAATATTTTTAATTTTTTAATATTAATTTAAAATAAAAATAAAATACGTCTGTACGCTTCAACGACCAAACGATTGACTGTTGCACTTTTTTTGTTCAGTATTCGATTTTTTAGGGACTACTGGAAAGTTCCAAGGACTCTTGCTTGATTCGTTGATATCGTTCTCCAACATCTCAGATTCTACTTAAGTTTAGGATGGAATGATAATTTGATAGTTTCTAACCGGTTTTCAATTTTATTCGACCATGGCTTAAGATGAATCACTTTATATTCGTCAAACTTATCTAAGGGCAATACTAAATTTTCAATTTCAACCTCGAAATCATTAGCATTTACCAGACTTATTGTAACCAAATTGTTTTGTGATCTTTTAATCGACTTGGAGAATTATTTAATAAAATTTCAAAATTATATTTAGATAAAAAATCTTTACCTATAATACCTGCACATGAGACAGGAAACGAAGCGGAAACTATCTGAAATGAGTGCTTTAATGTCAATGAATCCGGTAAACTAATGTGAGCTTCACAACTTGCAATTGTTTCGATTACTTCAGAAATTATACCTTTTACCTTACATTTTTATTCAGGTTAACAAAGTGTATCGTTATTTAATTATAATTTCGCTTGATTATGCTTATGTCGGCTCCAGTGTCGAAATCTAGAATGATTCTGAGAGCAGACATTGTTTTACCCGAATTACATTTTAAATATTGGTCTACTTTGGATAAATTAACTAAATTTATGTCGCGTTTAACTGCAATTAGAGATCTTAAACGCCTTTAATTTTTTTTTACAGTTTGATTTCATAGAAATCCGTTTGATCGATCAGTTTTTCCAATGACATGAATACCAGAATTAGGAAAAGAAGAAAGAAATATAAAAATTTGCAAGAACAATAGAGAACAATAACTCATATGAATAAGAATCAAGAACAACAATGAAAATAGAAATTCAAAACCATTCGAAAAACAAAAAAAAATTGCCACAAAAGTTTAAGTTTTACCTTTTCCGTAAAAGGTTCTATTAAGTAAAAGTTTTCTCTAGTTCGAAGTGAGTAATAACTACCTTGTGCTTACAAGTACTTCGCGGAAAAAAACTAAACATACCTGTAAGTTTTTACTTACTCTTCTGATAATTTAATTCTAATTATTTATCTAAACAATTCGGTGCTTATTTTGGGCCAAATCAGTAACGATTTTTTGTATTTCATCCTCAGCTCGTTTTTGTCAGCCTCGAATTCGTAGCTGTTCATCTCTATTCTCGTCTTGTACATCAAACACCTAAACGTGATTGCTTAGTTGTCTTCATCCTCCTCGAATAAATAAAGATGATTTAAAAGCTTTCCCCTGTTATGTAACTACACGGCAACGTCTAGTAACCTTCTTTATGGAGTTATAAACATATCCACTGCCCCTAGAATAGAAGCAGGCCTGTAAGCTGCGTTAATTTTGCTTGTATATTTAGGTTTGGTTATCCTTTTCTATTAATAAAATTATCAATATTTTCACGTGGGAAGCTATAAAACCATTAAATGAATTGTCCTACCAACAGTAGTTCCATATATTACCATATGCTTTGGAAGATGAATTTTTTTACTCTTCCGGTGGATTTAATTTCCTTTGAAGGAAAAATCTAGTAACACTATATTACTATAACACAATCAGTGTAATAAATTTTTTCTTAGCAACACCGTGATCCATCGGAAATTAAAAACAGAAAAAATAGAACCTGAGAACCCTAAATCACAAAGCAAAGCTTTACTTACTATACCCCGAGGATGACACACCACATACATAAGTTAGTACGGTCGAATTTTTCAACCTTAAACAAAAAAATAAAATAACCCCCACTATAATCTTGTCACTTTCAAGGATCAAAACTTAAAATTTGTGTACTTTTGGTTGGATCCTCACATCCTCGGCGTTCACGATAATTTTTCATTTTTCGAATATTAATAATTCGGCTCATTCTGATCTATATATATATTTCCAAACTAAACTCAAGTCTCCTTGTACACAACCTTGAAAATCATCAAGTAAGTACGGAAGAAGTTAAGAATTTACTTTTTTTATTCACAGCTTTTAAGCAGGTATTGGGAAATTTTTAAGTGTTTGCTTATCCCTTTCCGACCGAGAGATTTTTTTTATCCCAAAATCGACAAAAGATTGATATACGAGTATGGGTTCGTTAGTATTGGTTTTCTAACAAAAAAATTAAAAAAAAAATTTTCCCATTTATGGTTTTCCCGGAAAACTACATACACAATTGTGTAGTCTAGGTCACAACAGATATCGATACACACGCAAAAAAAAATGTATGTACTTGCGCTAAGTAAACTTGGAATTGTTAAATCAACTTAAATTTTTGTTAAGTTAACCTAATCATGCCAAGTCATATTAGCATAAGCATTGTCAATTTAACAAAATTGGAAAAGTAAAATTAAAATTTTCAAAAAGAAATCGTTTTTTTTGTTAATATAAACTTACGTGAAGTTAACATTGTGCTAAGATAATGTCACAACATCTAAATCTAGAATTTACTTATTGGCATGATAAATTAATTTAGTAGCTGAGTATAAAAACCCTCGGATTTATGGAAAGCTAAATAGTAAAATTAACATTAATTTATTGTTAAGTTAACCTAACCGTGCCACGTCATATTAGCATATAAGCATGGTCAATTTAACAAAATTGGAAAAGTAAAACACAAATTTTCAAAAAAATCGTTTTTTTTATTAATTATAACTTACTCGTGAAGAACAAGGGCGACTAATTTAAAACGTTAATTTAATTTAAAACTGATTTGCCCATCCTGGTTTGCGTAGCTTGCCTATCCCGGTTGGCCTACCCTGAAGCGCGTATAGAGAGTGGAAAAATCCGATAGATGTAAATTTTTTTCTCGAATGTACCATTGGGTTTTTTCCATTCTCTAAACAATCGATATGCGAATGCGACGCCACGAAAAAAATGATACCCAAGGCAAGCCGTTAATACGTTTATGCTTGGGGTCGTGTCATCTTTTAGTTAACTTTGGATCATTTTGTAGTTATCTTTTTGGGTGTATATGTTGCAGAGTTCAAATAGGATCGAGTTCAAATAAGGTTGAAACCGAGTTCAAATAATCATTTAATATTTCTTGTAAAAGGACGCTTTTAAGTTTTTTTTCTGGAAACAGTTTTAATTGAATTTTTTTTAAACGTGATTGGATTGAAAATTCGAACGTTCGAACATTCAATAATTATTTTTTTTTCATCATTTATTACGTTTATGCTTAGGGTTTAACCTGGTTTTAACCTAGGTTATCTTTTACTATAATCGGAGTCGAGTCATCTTTTAGTTAACTCGACCTAAAAAATTTGGTGGGTCTAGTCGAGTTAGCTCTATAAAATATTTTTATGATGCACATTCTCGCTTATCGAGTAACTACGTCAATAACTACGAAAATATTGCGCCTGCGCTATGATTTTTTTCTTGTAAGTATTTTGAAAATAAAAAACTTTTTCTTTGTGTATATTCATTTCCTTATAAGTATGTAAGTTTGTTAAATAAACATGTTTGAATGTAAATGTAATACAATTTTAATTTTGTTCGTCATACAATTCGTTTTTTCGAAGTTCTTCCTGATGATCTTTGTATAGACTGTCTCGTTTGTGAATTTGTGATGCTCGTTGTCGAATGTTCGTTTTAATCGTTAAGATTTTTGAAAAATCAAAAGAAGATGATAAGTAAACTAATAAATCTATGTGTTAAATTCACTTAGCAATTAAGTAAAATAACATATTTGTATGTTAAATTCTCTTAAGAGATAAGTAAAAGTTAGTATTTTATGTTTTTGCACATAAGTATTGCTATATTAACTAAGATGGTAAGTATAAAATAACAAATCCATGTGTCAAATTCACTTAACAGATAAGTAAAAATTATTATTTTATGCTAAATTTACTTAGCAGATTATTAAAATTAACCAATGATCAAGTAACGAGGTGATCGCCATTATGATTTGGTAAAATTTCACCATTGTTCGTTTAATCGCGAAAAAGTGTGGTGGTTCGTTTAATCAGAACTTATATAGATTTTATATTTTTAAATAAATTAATATTAAATTTAAATTAGTGCTAATCTTTTATTTTTATTATGGCGGATGTCGATAAATTACATGAAATATTTAAATCTAAATTTGAAAGTGAACTGTATAATAAAATAAAATGTAAGTGTATTTTATTTTTATTAAATTAAACAAAAAGTTTAGGTTGTATACCGCGTGGCAAATATAATGCTTAAAATTATGTGTTTACGTTTATTTGCTTTAAGTGTTAATCGATTAGCTTTTTAATATCGCTGAAAATCTATATACTTTGTTTAAGTTTTTGCAATTAAACACTTGTCCAGCTTCCTGTTCAAGCGTTTGGGTTATTCAAATTTTAATTAAATTTGTTTAATATTACGCCACTCTGGCATCCTCGACATCCAAACAATAAGAACATTATTTCGTTTAAGGTAAAAAATCAATTGGAAATAAAATTCAATAAATGCTAAAAATTATTTACATAACTATTAAAATAGAACAAAAATTAAAATTAAATCAGATATGAATTAAAATGCTGCACGAACTGCGTAGTAGCCTGAATTTTTGAAGTACCTCTGCCTATTACTAAATTAACAGTTAATAATAAAATTTTAAGCATTTATTTCTGTAAAATTAATTTATAAATTTATAATTAATATATTGTATATATGTAATTTAATTTAATATTTTTGCTAACCTATGTCTATATATATGTTTGTATGTCTAAATATATGTTTTTGTCTTATCAGTTTAATTGTATTTATCGAATTTTTAATTTTTTCAGATAGCGGAATTGATACCGACTGTTTGCAATATATGCAAAAAGATTCAATAGCGCAGTTTTTTGGGGCAGTGGAACTTGGAAAACGCTTGAAATTCGAACACTGCCTCTTCGCATGGCAGAAGCTGAGTGACGGTATTTTATACAAAGAGGAGCTATTGCGTTCTATACATCGCATGCCATTTTACAACTATACACATTATCCAGACTCGCAACCTGTAACATCGCGACAAATTCGCGATCGCTCACCGTCAGTCGAGTTATCAAATACTATGGAGCCGCAACCATCAACTTCTCGGAAAATTAATGAAAACAATATTCAAACTTTGCCATCAGTATCTTATATACTTAGAGAAAGCGAAAGTGGTAAAGTGATAAAAGAGTTTTTTTCAAAATACGGATTTTTGGAACAGTTACACCGGGAAAGCTTATGCACTTTAGTAGTAGAGTACTACTTAATAATTAAACAATTGAGACCTACGACAAGTGAGATATGAACAATTGCAGAGGAAGTTAATGTGACAATTATGTAGGAACAGAATGTATATATATAATTTATTGTAAAATGGAACAAACTATTTTCAGCTCACATACTTTTCACATAGGGGAGGAAGAAAACCGGCTCTTGGAATAGTATACAATTAGTTTAAATATCAAATGAGAAAGGTTCAAAAATTTATTAATTCAAATTCTGATAGCCCAAACACTCGTCGGACAGAACCACCAATATCAACAGGTATAAAATAATTTATTTCCACAGATGTTTATAAAACTGAATAGCTAAATATTTTCCTCGAGATTTAGTTAAATTTACTTTTAGAGTAATTGTGAGTTTATCTTTGTTCCATTACATAATTTAACTATTACCCGTAGTTAATTCTACTTCTCAGACTTGATGATAATTTCACTATTATGCTGCGCTATTTTCACTTCGGAATATGGTTAGCTTTACTATTGTATGCATAGTAAATTAAACAATACTTTTGGTACAATTGACTAATTTAAGGTAGATAATTTTACTTTATAAATTTGCTATTGACGCATTCAATTCAGTTGAGTTTACTTTGCATTTTGCGATTTAAAAAAAAAATCATTGATTCAATTTTACTTTTCCATATGTTAATTTTACATTTTGAAATTTGTACTATTAGGAAAGTCACAAGTAAGTTGAATTTGCAACCATTGTTTTGTTAAATTAGCTTTGCTTTTTCGTTAATAAAGCCCATTATTTCTTTGCGTGCAGTTAAAAAACTCGGAGTTTAAATTTTTTGATATGTTTTTATTTAATTCATTTTATTTAAAAAAAAACCAAACTTAAAATTAAAATATTATAATATTTAACATAAAGAATTACTGTGTGTGAAACTCTTCGAAACAATTGTTTTGTTTTGTTACGCACAGGTAAACATTACACTTTTTGCAACGAAGCCTGGTTCGACTTTTACAACCTTTGAGTCTGCATTTTCTGGCGGTGGCCAAGTCATCGGAAACAGGCCAGTGATTTATCCGATCATATCTTTCATCATCTACAGGTAAAGGCGAGCAAAAATTTGATCGTGTTGGATGTTCTTTAACTTCATCGTCTGGTTCTCGATTGGGGAGACATGCTTCCATAGCTAATAACCCCTCAGCGACTTCCAAGCGAAATTGCAGCAAATCCTTAACCCGACTTTTTGGAACTTTTGTCGTAATACAGTCTTGGCGGTACTCCTGCCAAGAATTGGCCATTGCTAAATCCAGGAAATGAAGTGATACCTTAAGTGTCCATTTCTTGGTTTTGATGAACGTACGATAGTACTCTAACATTTGATCGCAAATGTCTACGCCACCCATATATTGGTTGTCATACCGCACAACCGCTGGACAAGGAACATCCATGAATGTTTTTGTATTTTTACACCATCTTGTGTACAGGATCTTTTCCAAATGATGTTGACAACATTAATACGGATTTTGTATCGCGCCATTTTACCGCCGCAATTTCATCGTTATGAGAAAATTCATGAATGTCACCACGCTTCATTTGCCTGTCGCTTTTAAAATCGATGTTTTCGAGACGGTTCGCCATTATGGTTCCAGTAGCGTAATATCCTAGTTCCCTTAATTTTTCCAAAAGAGGAACTGTCGTGAAGTATCTGTCGAAAAATAGAAACGATCCCGTAGGCAAAGTTTCAGTTAACCGAATAATTACTGCTGGTCCTAATCCCAGCGATCTATCAGAAAATGGAGTAGTGAGGCCCTGGTAAATTTCGAAGTCCATTACTATTCCTCCCGAAGTGGCAACAACGACATTTTTTAATCCGACTGGCCGCGGTTTTCCTTTGACATATTGTCGAAGAGAGCATCGACCTGTGAATGGTATCATCTGCTCGTCGATTGAATACGCCTTCACAGTTCTTCTAATTGCTCTACATTGGTTTCTGACCGAATCAATAACAGGTTGAACCTTCCACAATTTATTATTTTCGTCGTTAGAAAGAGAAGCATCAACATAATGCAAACAATTTCTAACCAAAATGAAGCGGTCCCTTGTAAAGGCTGATGTTAACATTTCGAGGCGAAATCCATTTCTCCAATACATTCTCATTCGCGGAAATGGAACACACCCCATTAACAAATGCGCGCCGTATAAACGTTTAATTTCAACACTGCTCGTTCCTAGCTCCTTTCCACGTTTGAAGAGGGCATACATGTTTGTATATTTTGCAGCCAAATTGAAGTGCTCAGAAGTAAAATATTTAATAAAATATGACATCGGAGAACCTGGTGTGCCACCATCAGCATTTGCTTCTTCAGGTAATGGTATACCAGTAAAATTTGATGTCTTCCAAATCCACCGTCTTTCTTTAGTAGCACTCTGTATTAATTGCGGTTCCACAGTTTCACCTCCAGATGTTTCTTCTGGTTCACCATCTTCTGCTAGTTCTGAGATAGTTTCCACAATTTGTGGGGAGTAAATCCATGTGGGATCATTCACATCATCATCATCACTAAAATCATCCAAATCAGAATTTTCCAAAAGTTCTAAAACAGCTTGTTGATCTTCAAAACATCCCAAATTAAAATCTGAAAATTTTGAAAAATAATTATTTTCATGGTAAAAATGACCGGGCCTACACAATTGTGTAGGTTGAATAAAAAGTAGCCAATGCAAAAAACACTGGTATAATTTTTAAACAGATTTTATTAAAATACATTAGTTGATATATTTTTAATTAAAATATTACCATTGCACAGAAGAGTTTATAATTTTTTTATAATATTTAATTATTTTATTCACTTACATTTTTGATTAGCTGTCTGTTGCGCCATGTTGATGTTTACTTATTAAATATCCTCACAACACTGAACTGATTTTAGATTTTTTTTTGTTTCCATGTGTTAATTATTTTGTTTTTTATGATATTTCACTTTATCCGGGAAACCCCATAAAAAAGCAAATGCGTTACAAATTTTTAAATATGCCTACACAATTGTGTAGGCACGGTCGGAAAGGGTTATAGAGCAAGCAGTTACTTAAACTTCAAGTATCCATTACTCACATTCATCTATGCTTACAACCAGATACTTGAAAGAACATAAGTTAAAGCACTTACTGGTTTTTATTCACTCCACCTAATATCTTATTTTTAGAGAATCAGAATACTGGTTTCAGGTTTCACATCACACTTATGTTGAGAAATTCGTTTTTTTAAAGCGCTTTGTCGTGTCAATGTGTTTAAGATGACAATTATAACACGGATTAGATTCGTGTAATTTTTGTATTGAGTTTGCTTCTGCTGAAAAAGTAATTTTACAGTTTATGTTAAATTTATATAATAAGTTCACGATATGCTCGTTAATATTGAGAAGACGTAAGACATGCTTAAGAGCATAACCCGTAATAACCCCATCGAAGCGTTCTATCTTTAAGTTTCGGTGGAGGTCTTCATTTCTAATATATCACGGTCATTTACAATGTTCTGCTGTACTTTGTTTTGAAATGTCTGAATCATCTTGACATTCGATTTCTTGGTAAAGCCCCAAAGCTGAATACATTAGGTCCATACTGGTTTCAAATTTGGCCGGTACAGAAGCAATTTATTATGTATAGATAGTTCAGTGTCTAGTGTCTACTTATGAACCGGTACATTTTCGTATATTTCCGGTTCAGCTCCTACTTTTCCTTTTTGACATGTTCTTTCCATTTTAACTTGGCATCTAGCGTCATACATAGATGTGTTGATTATGATTGGGATTCTGTTACAATTAGTCTTATTAGTAAAATTCACATGCACCAATATGGTTTCGTTCAATTTAATTCTCCATTTTTTGATCCAATTGGTGATTGAATATTAAACTATGTTTGAAGTTTATTTGTAGCTTCCACTACATATGCAGAGAACATTGCTGCCAAAATTGCAGTATCATCAGCATAAGTTGCTATGGTTGAATCATCTTCCATTGGTGGTACGTTCCAAGTACATAGGAGATGCAGAATGAGACCCAATACCCTACCTTGCGGTACTCGTGCTGAAATTTTCTTCAGGTCCGAGTGTTCGTGTTAGTATCTCACAAGGAAGTGTCTGGCAGTTATGCAGGATTTCAGAGCTTCATAATATTGTTTGGGAAGGTCCCCCCTTAGCTTGTACTCCAATCCTTTATGCCAAACTCGATCAAATGCTTGCGCTACATCCAAAAAACTTTTGAATCATCTTTTTCGTTTCCAGCGTACATTCTATAATATCTGTGTTTCTATGAACTTGGTCTAAAGTCGAGTGTTTTTCTCTGAAACCAAATTGGTTGGGAGGAATAAAATTTCTTTCCACCACTGTGGGTTTCGTTATCGTCAGAAGCATTTTTTTTAAATATCTTCGAAATGGTTGTTAGTATGGATGTGGGTCTCAATGACTCTGTATCGTTACATTTTTTGTTTGACTTAAAGATCATGATTACCTCTGCCACTTTCTGCTGCCTTAAAACGTAACCTTAGTACAAACACAGCATTTATTATATGTAGAAACTTGTGTATCGCAAGTTTACTAGCAGTTTGCCTGTGTAAAGGTGAAACGTTTCCTCGAGGTATCTCGCGAATAAATCAGCTTTTTGTTTACTGCTTCGAGCCCATCTTCCATCATAATTTCTGATGGGTGCCGTCGAAATTGTTGGTGTCATATGTGCTTTCGTTGCTCTCCATGTGTGAATACAAATACATACTTATTGTTTCATTTTTAACTGTTCTGGGGCCCTATTCTCGAATTCCACATCCATTTTCCACATGCAGACATCTGTCAGAATTCATCAAAACGTTCGGAAATTGTTATTTGTACATACGGCATGGATATTTTCCTATATGGGGAATTTCTTCCACCTGCTTATACCCATTCGGAAATATTCCCTTAGTACCGAAAAAATTCAATTTTTATGAATTTTGACGGATATCCACATGTGGCAAATGGATTTGGAATTCGAGAATAGGGCCCCAGAAGAGAGATTTCTGTTGGTTTACATAGGGTTACCAAGCACGGTTTTATTTTCTATATTTATTTACCTCGCAGCTTGTAGTTTATTTTCTGCTAGCCTTTCTATTTCCTCTTCGACGTGTATGGTATCTAATAATGCTAGGTTTTTCAATTGATCAAAAATAAGTTTATTTATCTTAAACTGCTCATCAAGCTTTTTAATTAGAACGAATGTTTGTGTTTCCTGACCTTGAGTCTCTTGTGCTTAAGATTCTTTCCCTCGCAGGTTATAAGACCTTTATCTGATTTATCTGTCGATGGAACACAACAGGATCTTTATGGTTTAGCTCAGATTTTCTTGCACGATTCCATATATTTTGCAGTTGTTTCACTCCCATGGTAATATGTTGGATATTGCCCCAGGCAGTTAATGCATTTTGCTACCGATTTCTTCTCTAGTTTGCACGTGCTCGAGAGGTGGCTACCAGCCTGGCATTTTTTTCCTGAACTGACAGTTCTGACTATCATATTTTGAATTAATCGAATGTCATGTATTTTTTAGATATTTCCCATTGCTAAACGTTAGCGTGAAAAGCGGTAGCCCTCATTTTGTGAGGACGCTGTTGCCTTTATTATTTACAGTTTTCATGTTTACAGCATCCTTAATGTCTAGACCTTTACTCCGTAACTATGCAATTATGTCGTTACTCTCACATGTTGGGTGCGATCCTCTAGACATAATCTTAGTTGGTCTTTCGTGCTTGTCTTCATAAGTATTCCAGTATTCCACTAAAGTTTCTCAGCGTTAAGCTTCATAGTTAGTTTTATATAAGTATCTGAGTCTGGGGTATTTATACCTTTCAGACATCGTTATTTACTGCTACTAGTTTGAAGTCTTTGTCCTTCATTGTTGTCATCAGAGCTTTGACAGTTGGATAGTCTTTGATGTTAACTATTCTAATAGGTGGAGACCGTTTTCTTTCTCTTTAGTTTGATTTTCCACGTTGTGCCTGTTGAATCTTAAAATCCCACTCAGCAAACCGTTTTATCAAATATGTAAGCGAAAAAATGCATTTTCACTAAACCTACAAATTTAATTTAGAAAGAAGTAATGCGTGAATAAATTTCTCCCAACAATCTCGTACCATTAAATAAATTGGTGAGCTTTATGCAGTACTGTTGTAATAGAGTACCACTGCCTAATATTTAACTCGCAGTTAATTGAAGTATTAGCCGCATTTCTTGACGTCTGATCTGATCCAGATCAGATCTTGTGACACTAAAATGCGTAAATCAAACAAACACCAAATTTCAATCATCTGTCTCGTTTCGTTTTGAATCTGCCTCTTCATACTCGTACTGCATTCATCATATTCTTTGTCGCTTTACAAAATATTGTTCAATTAATTTTAGATCACCATTTCTGATCCAAAATAAGTCTTGGATCAAATGTAATGATCCGGATCACTATGCGTCAAGAAATGCAGCAGATTTTGTAACAATGGAAGAACTGCTGAAAATAACTACTTTAAAAACCTCTAAAAAAGGTGTTGATATTTCTGAAACAGTAAAAAATGGTTACAAATATGATTGGATTTTCCAAATTAGGTTATGTCACAACCGACGATGCCAAGGCCACGAGAGGACAAAACTCCAAGGTTTTGGTGCCCAGTTGGATTTATTTATTTAGATACTGTATTTATTGTTTCTGGTGTGCAAATTGTTGGTATATTATTGATGAGGATGATACTGCTAGTAATTTTTGTGTGTCTGCTGTCGTTGGTGTCACCATAGTGAGTTTCTTCAGCTTTGAGGGCTCAATTTGTTTTTAAAACCCAATTATATTTTGTGGGGGCCGTGGTATGTTTTTTTGCTTTAAAATTTTTACAGAAGAATCTTGAACGGTATTTACGGCGTAGCAAAGAGGTAAAAGGCGATAATCCTGAGATCGATGAAGAACATGTGAAAATTCAAATTACATATCTTGAATTTTGGTATGAAGAATTTTGCGATACACAAGATAATGTAGAGGCGGTATGTAGCGTAGATGAACTTGAAGGTGAATTTGGCAGTCGTGCTCAATATGTATGGTATTAACAATACTCGGACGATGTCGTACCATATCTGCTTTCACATCGCAACAGGGTACTCTGCAGCCACTACCACCAATGGATATTTAGTTGCACCGCATAAAGATTCCTATCTTCGACGGTAACTATGCAAACTGGACGGACTTCGAGAACCTGCTCACTTAAAGGCTACTTAATGGCGAACCTCACCTGTGGAGCGGCCACATTACTAACTACGTCTAGGCATGGAATATTCTGAAAATCGATATGACCATAGACGTTTTATTATTTATAGCCTTCTTTGGAAGTTCAAGAGTTTGCCGGTATTACACAACGAGTCCGCTTCAGGGCTAAGAATAATTATAGATACTACCACGGACACAGTGCGATGTTTGAAAGTATTAGTCGTTCCAGTCACGACATGGGATATTATATTGCTGGATCTGGTCATGGAGAAACTCGACACGGAACCCCATCGCCAGTGGGAACTATCGCTCAACAGAGCCCAATATCAAACATATCAGGAATTCATGCATTTTCTCGAGAGTCGTTGGCAATCATTAGAAATGATTTCCTCGCTGAAGCCAAAATCATCGCGGCAACTCTATTCACCAACATCAACGTCACATTCAAGCTCGCAACGGAAGTCCAACCTCCCATAAACTCGCTCGCTGCGATAATTTCAAGCCGTTCGAAGCACTATCGAAGAGAGGTCTGGGGATAAGTTTTAACTGTCTACGTCGAGGATACTGTGCGAGCACAACCAAGTTACCAATTAACTTTTGAGTGGACTGTATTCTTTTCACCGCGTTTTAATAAAATGAAACAAATTCAAACAAAACGTAATTACATAAATAATTTCAACGACAAACTTTATTTAATTTATTTTTAATATTTTTTGATTTAATTTAGAACGAGAATTTATTTTATCACATTTACTAATAATTTAATGGCGACTCTTGGTTGTGTGTGCACATAAAAACTCTTCACGACAGCTTCAACTTTTACTTTTTTCGTTCCTTTTGTACATAACATCGTGTTTTAACAATTATATTACTCTCTTTCCTTGTAATGTATTTATCTCTTTCATATAAAATTGAGCTACTATTCTAAAAATCTAGTACAAAGATTGGTGATAGTTACAGCACAACATAAATTTTGTTTACATAATATGTCAAAATAAGAAAATATTTACACAACCAAGGTACTTCATTCTTTCTCGAAATTTTATTGTGTGAGCGTCTCATTTTAGTGAAGTGTTATAAATTTTACAATTTTCTTTTAATTTTAATTAATTTGTTTTTTATTTAATTATATCTTATAGTTTATTTTGATTTGTTTATTTTTATCAGTCGGGTAAGTCTTTTCATAGTCTTTTTCTATCCACAAAATAATAAATCCACGTAACACAAGCAAGGAGGGACAAAGTACGCAGTACTTTGTACCTCCAACTTTTACTTCTACTGATTTCTCAGATTCCGAAGATGAAATAAATACTAAAAAATCAAAAATTGTTTTCAATAATGAAATAATAGTAAACGGTGAATTTGATAAAAATCCCAATATGTTAAATAAAAGGAAAATTAATAATAATAATAATAATAAAACTCACGTCGCAGTTTCAAAAAATACAGTAACAACTCCTACATCATCTTCAACTTTATCTGTTGACTCATCGAATAACTTAAATATGCCGTCAGTTACTGCTGAAAAAATTAATCTATATAACCGTTCAGATAATGGCCCATTTACAGTATTTATCAGTAAAGAAAATTTAAATATTGTTCTTTTAGCTAAAGCCCTTAAAATAAATAATTTTAAAAATGTCAAAGAAATCTCTAGCGTTAGCAAAAATGTTGCTAAGGTTATCTTTAGTAATTTTGAAGACGCAAATAATTGTGTTAAATCAGATATTTTTAAAAAATTTGATAATTATACTACATACATTCCTAAAAATTTCACTTCTTCTATTGGTTTAATCAGGAACATTCCTATTGGGCTTTCTAATGAAGAAATACAAGAAAATATTAGATCCAAATACCCTATTTCTAAAGTAGAAAGAATGACTAAATGGAATAGTGCCACTAAAACAGCTGAGGAAATTGAATTGGTTAAACTTACTTTTGAGTCTGGAACTATTCCATTCAACGTCATTTTATATGATAATCTTTTATTGAAGGTAGAATATTATATACCTAATCCTCTTTTTTGTAAAAAATGTCTAAATTATGGACATACAATTTCCAAATGCAAATCTAAAACTATTAGATGCCTAACGTGTGCTAATACTATAGAAGACGAACAAGAACACGTTTGTGACATGAAATTTTCTTGTAAATTTTGTGGAACGGGTCATGTTACTAATTTTTTCAGATGTAATGAACGATATAGGCAGAAACAAATTAGGGAACATATGATTTTAAATAAAGCTAGTTTCAGAGAATCCAAAAGCCACCTTTATGGTAGCCAACAAAAAGTCCCTAAACAAATAGATTTCGCTAATGATATCTGTGTTGAGAATCAAGCCTGGAAAAATAACTTAATGAATTCTGATGCTAGAAAAATTCAAATCCTAAATAAATTAGTAAACGAATTAAAAAATCAATTAAATGAAAGAGATTCTATTTTTAATGATGTCAAATCACTTTTAAATAATTCCGATGACTTTAATAAAAATCCAGCTAATTTAGACTCACTTAAAATTAAATTAAATAAATTTATTAAAACATAAACTTTTCTTTTTCCAGTTTTTTATTTTTCATTTTATTCTTCCATTATGTTACCTTTAAAAATTTTACAAATTAACATTCGTAGTTTAAATAGTAATAAAGATCTATTATATCATTAATATACAATCCAATCATAGTGATATCGTTATTTTATCTGAAACCTGGACAAATCCAAATAGTAATTTGACTTTTAACAATTATAATCTTATTACTGATGATAGACCAGATGGTTTTGGCGGAGTAGGCTTTTTAATACATAAAAAAATTTCTTGGAGAATTATTGATTTAAATTTTCATTACATCCGTTTTCAAGCTTTCAAAATTAACCTCAAATTTAAAAACATTAATTTTAATATCTTATCTTTTTATAATAATTCTGTTATTAGACCTCAGGAAATCGTTAATGAATTTGAACATCTTATAACTCAGAATCTAGATAACTGTTTAATAGCTGGAGACATAAATATTCATAATAGTCTTTGGGATAGTTCATTGACCCCTACTCACGACAGGGTGGGTGATAAGATTGCAGATATTATCACTGCTAATAATGTCTTTTTATTAAATGACGGATCTCATACAAGGCAAGATTTTTTCAGAAATAATTCTGCAGCACTAGACATTACTTTGTGCTCAATCAATTTAATTGAAAAACTATCATGGAAAGTAGATCCCATTAATTTAGGAAGTGACCATCTCCCAATACTTATTGACTTTAAACTAAATTATTATCAAAAAAAACAAATCACAAACTGGTCAAAAGTATTGAAAGACTTTGATCTAAATTCTATTAATGATAAATGCAATATTGAAGAACACCTAGAAAATTAATTTCTGAAAATACTTCTATTATTACAAGTAAAAATACTTTTAAACCTAAACCTTGGTGGAACGATCTTATACAAAGACTATGGAACATAAAAAAACACAAACAACTCATTTATAATTTAAACAAAAACCTTTTTACCGCTATTGAACTAAAAAAATCTATACAAAAACTTAAATTAACAATTAGAAGAGAAAAGAAAAAATCTTGGAATATTTTTTTAACAAGCATCAATCACAAAACTAATAATTCTGATCTCTGGAACAACATCAATAAAATTAAAAATAAAACACAGTCTAACTACAGAATCCTAGAAGATCCCACACTTGCTACTAATTTTCTAAATTACAATTTTCCTTTCTCCTTTGAATCCCCTCATAATCTCTCTAATAACTTCATTCCTACTATTAATCCTGCGGAATTTAAAAACATTGAAATTCTTGATATTATTAAAAATTCAAATAATACTGCTCCAGGATATGATAAAGTCTCATATAAAATCATCAAACAATTAGTATCCTCTAATCCTAACCTAATAAATACTATTACAAATTATTTCAACAACATCTGGCAAAATCAAATTTACCCTACAAAGTGGAAAACGTCATACACAATCGCCATTTTGAAAAAGGGGAGGGATGATAGAAATATTATTAACTACCGTCCTATTTGTCTGTTACCTATTTTTTCAAAAATTTTCAATAAACTCATTTTAAAACGAATTAATGATCATCTAATCTCCAATAATATGCTTAATTATTACAATTTTGGTTTTAGAAAAAATAAAAGTATTACTGACTATTTTTTAGAAATGTTTAATTTCATCATCTCCCTCAAACAACAACAAAAAAAAATTGTTTTAGTTAACATTGACATTTCCAAGGCTTTTGATAATGTAGATAAAAATATTTTATTAAACACCTTTAAAAACTTCATCTTCCCTATTAACATTACACATTGGATTTCTCAATTTCTTACAAATAGAATTATATCTATTCAAAATATCAATCAAACTTCCATTCATTACACTAATAAAGGCATTCCTCAGGGTAGCTGTTTGAGTCCTACCCTTTTTAATATCTATACCACTTCTTTACACGACATCAATAACCCCGATACAAAAATTTTCCAATATGCCGATGATATTTGCATTATAATTTCTGCCGATAATCATGATAACTTACAATTAATAACAGATTCTACTTTACTCTCATTAACTAATAAATTACAATCTTTAAAACTACAAATTAACACTGATAAATCTCATTTTTTAAGACTATTCACTAATAAAAATAATTCCAAATCTCTAATAATATCTACATAAAAGAAAGAGTGACTACTAAGATACTGGGTACAACCTTAACAAATAGACTTTCATTATCAATTCATTACACAAACTTAAAAGCAAATATTTCCAACTCCATTAATTTACTTAAAACTCTCACCCATTTTAATGGAGGTGTAAATCCTGAAACATTGATCAATATTTTTAAGGCAATAGTTAAATCAAAACTTGAATACACATATGTTTTTACAGACACTAAATATAAAAAAGATACTAATATCTGTCAATCTATTAAAAATGCTTGTCTGAGAGCTTGTCTAGGCTTCTTAAGAACTACTCCAATTCCAGCTATTTTATCTGAATCCCTAGAAACATCTTCAGATCTAGATTTTATTAAAAAATCACTAATTTACATTTCAAAAAATCTATATAATAATTCCAAAATCGGTAACGACATTAAAAACAATAGATCTCTTCATAAACTTAACGACTTATATTCTAATTATACTTTTCTTTCCAAAATTAAACCTTTTCACATAAAAAAAACGTCTCCCACTAATTTTAGCATCATAACAAATATTGAGGGAATCACAAACAAAAATTTTATAAACCACTCTGAACAATATGCATTATCTATGGCTGAATTTAATAAATATAATAATTTCGCAAAAATTTACACAGATGGCTCTATAATTAACAATAAACCAGGAATTGGAATTTTTGTTGAGGATAAAAATTGGAAATTTGCCATTCAACTAAAAAAGCCTACTTATATTAAAAATATTGAAACCATTGCTATTAAAATTGGAATTACTATATCTCTAATCATCAAAAACAATAATATTATCATTATTATTGACTCCCAAAGTTCTTGTATTTCATTAAAAACGGCTCTATTACACTTTACAAATAGACACTACGAAAATCAAATTATTGATACTATCGGCCATAACCAAATTAAAAATTTTGTCATTCATTGGTTCCCGGGTCATTGTGGCTTAAAAGGAAATACTATAGCAGATAGTTTAGCAAAAAAAGCAGTTTTTTCTCCTACTCACTTTCTTGATAATGAACCAACTCTCACAAACCTATTTAACGATATCTCCAGATCTATAAATAATAAGTGGAAGGAAAACTACACTTTAATGTGTAATTCATCCGGCCACTTTTATAAACAAATTTGCCCTTCTCCAAGATCATCTTTCCTATTTAAAAACTCTAATTTTACATCCTGCCAAACCAGGCTAATTTACAGATTAATCTCTGGTCATACAGTTAACAAGAAATTTAAATTCCTTTTGGGACTTAAATCTACATCTAATTGTGAGATTTGTAACACCGTTGAAGATAACGAACATATTATTAACGATTGTGTCATATATAATAATATAAGAAATAATTTCCCACTTTTATACAGAAAATCCTTATTAGGTATCTTAAAGGACCAAAAAATGGAAGAATATAAAATATTGTGTGATTTTGTGGATAGAATAAATTATAAACTATGAATTAAGACTACATTTAATTTTTATTGACTTTTTCACACAATGATTTTTCTTTGGAATCATTTCATTTTATTTTATTTTATTATAATATTAAGATTTATGAATATTATATAATTTAATTCTAAATTTAAAAAAAAAAAAAAAAAAAAAAAAAAATTAAAAAAAAAAAAAAAAAAATAAAAATTATGAATTAATGAATTATAAATTTATAATTTAATTTTTAAAACTTTTATTTTTATATGTATCCTTCATCTTCTCTCTAATATTCTTTATTTATTAACTTTCATTTAATCTAATTTAATTATCAAACTTTGTTTTATATAATTATGCTTTTATTTTATTATTTAATTTTTAATCTAATTTGTTTTTGTACACTTTATTCAACCCTCCAGAACCTCCCCTGAGTGGTCTCTGGAAATTTTGGGCTGTTTCTCAACTCACTGGTCTTATGGATTGAAAGATCTGACCTGAGCAAATTTAAAAAACAAACAAACAAACAAACAAACCAAGGTACTTTTGTTTACATTTTGTTCTTAAATTATTACATTTAATTAATTATAATTTTATTACAGCTTCACGAAATGAATATCATATAAGGTTTACATAAAGTTTACAACAAGATAAGTATAAATTATTTGTTTATAAATAAGATGAATGATAAATTTTCCTTCCTTTCAGATGCATCACATTATTTCAGCGCGCTACATATTTCCGATTCGGAATGGATAGTTGGATAGCCAATATGATTGGATCTCTTATTTATTTGGTTGTGAAACCAGTGAATCATTTTTAATAGCGCCTTAAATAGTGTAAAATTGAGTTAATAAATGAGTTTAACTTGAGTGAAGCTGAATGTGTATTCTTGACAGGGTGTTTCTATGTTACCTATATATGAATATTTGTTGCTATCGAACAGATACCGTAGCTCCTTTGCAGAACCAGCTCTTGTCGAACCAGCAACAGAAGACACCACACCTTGCTGTACATCAACAATATCACAAATAACCCGAACTCGAATTCAGCAGGCAAGGAATCACTGCCCGTTCAAGACGTTTCAGCTATAGTAGCATCAACATTAGATGATGTTCTACTCGCAACCGCAATAGCCATTTTTAGAAAGGAGAATCAAGACTTCACTATTAGTATACGGCTGGTTTTGGGATCGCAGACAAGTTTTATAACTGAAAGCGCTACCCATCATCTCGGATTACGAAGTAAACCAGCACCAGTGTCGATCAGCGGAATATGTCCCAGTGACGCCGCTACTTCACATTCAATTGTTACCATGTTTTACGATAGTATATTTGGTTATTTCATTAGTGGGAAAGTAAATATTACCTCTTCGTCAAATGTCGTAAGCCAATATGAAAATTCACTATGTTCTATAGAAGTAGGGCTTGCCTGTTCCCGGACCTTTTCCCGGGAATTTCCGGGATTCGCGACACGACAAGTTTTCCAATACCTCATTATCAAATCTCGTACAAATGACCCACTATACTGTCAAACCAACATCCACCGAAAATGAGAGGGATCTATAAGCGGATGGGTTTCTAATGAAAATTAAATCTTTATTAGGCGCATTCATCTCCGCCAACTGTAGGCAATATGTTTCGTAATATCAACGACGACACCTTAAATTTCTTTTTTCCTCCGGTAAATTTTCAGTGATGAGAGAACAGAATTCGCCGCATTTCTCGAGCTAAAATTTAAAATTGTTTGAATTTTAATATTACATACATAATGATGGATGAAAAATTGTCTTGTTCCGAAAACCGGGAATTCCCGGGCAAGCCCTAGGTAGAAGTATTGGATTCAAATAAGAAGATAAGAAAAATTATGCGAAGAACATTTCATAAAGAATGTCAAGCAATTACCTTCTGGGAGATATTCAGTTACTTTATCAATTAATTCAAAAATATGAGAGTTTGGTTCTTCGAGTGAAAGTACTCGATAACAATTCTTCAATGTGGAAAGGCAATTATGTAAGAGTCCAACAATATATCAACAATACAAAGATTTTATGGCAGAATTTATTCAAATAAATCATATGGAGTTTATTGATAATCTTAACATAAACGAATGTAAATTTTATCTCCCACACCATTTCGTCATGAAATGTTGACCACTAAATTACGCTTTGTATTTAATGCTTCACATAAGTCATCCTAGCGAGCGAATCTCATTGAATGACTGTATGATGGTTGGCCCTGCCGCTTCGGTTTCGTAAATATATTGTGTCTGATTGTGATTGTGGCTGATATAACAAAAATGTACCGCCAAATACTATTACACGACGATCAACAAGATCTTTATCGCATTTTGTGGCGCAACAAACTTCGCACTGTTAGCTTCGAAGACGCACTGGCCTTAAAAAAGGATCTGATTGAGTTATTAAAACGCGGTGAATTTTATCCCATAAAATATACTTCGAATATTGTTGATTTTGCTGATGACATAGTTCAACTAATAATCTGTCTTTAATAATTGGGGATTTTATGGAAAACTAAAACTGACAATCTGGAGATGTCTTTCGAAAAATTGAATTTAAATAAGTCAAGTAAGACACCAAGAAATATACTTTCCGTAATTTGTCAATTATTCGATCCGCTAGGATAATGTGCTCCGTTAATTTTAACTGCTAAACTCTTCTGCAAGAATTACGGATCATACCAGAGCTCGAATAAGATAAGCTACTCCCCGACACATTTCTTAAGAAATGGTGCGAATTTAAAGGGCAACTACTTCAACTTAAACAAATATGCGTTCCTCGATGCATCTCAACCCCTTACAACTCAATTGAGTTACACGGTTTTGGAGTTGCGAGTGAATACCATCAAATATCTTTAGCGTGTTCCAATTCCAGAGTCTCTCCGCTGAAAAAACAAACGATACCTCGGTTGGAGCTTTGCGTAGCTTTGTTTTTAGCTCAAATTAGTCAAAATTCAAAAACTTCCGTGAATTCTAAAAATTAATTTTGATTTTATGTATTTGTGGTCTGATTCTGAAGTAGCTCTGTTTCGAATAAAATCGGAACTCACCAATACAAGAATTAACTTCAATTAGCAGCTGGAATTATGTTCCCACTTCAATGAATCCTGCCTATTATGTGTCCAGAGGGTTATATCCCATTAATTTTAAGAATATCACTGATTGGTGGAACGGGCCAGAATATTTAACTAACGACAAATTAAAATGGCCACAGAGTGAAAATAAATCATTGAGCTTTGAGCTTATGAATCTATAGACCTACGAAAGGTGAATCAGGCTTGTACTGTAACCCTGTCATCTGAATTTAATCTAATTCAAAAAATTTCTTCGGTTGAAAAATTAATTAATGTAACAGCGTACGCATATTTCGATTTTACAATAATTGTAAAATCAAACCGTTAAACCTTCGAAACACTATGGAGAATTGACTTCAAACGTGGTTTTACAAATGTGTCTTACATTTTTAAAAGCAGAAAGTTTTTGGATTACTGTTGCCTTTATGGAACATATGTTTGGCTAACTGAATTCACTTAATTTTTGTTTACAACGAAAGAATTTGAACGTTTTTAAAATATTGGATCCAGTTTTGAATCAGATAACGGTTTTCATCGCTTGAACATGTCATACTATTTTTCAACCCTATAAGAAGTAAAATTGATGAGTACAACCGAAAAGTTATGTTTTTTAATTTCATTTTTCTCAATGCATAACTGATGCAGTTAATTTTTTGGAAACCCTTTTGGATTATACTATATAACCAATATTCCGTCAAAAGAGAACATTTTCATTTACCTTTGTGACGCAAATAGCTGTTATTATAGTATAACGATAATAAACACGCAGATCACATCTGAAATTAAGCTGAAATGGATTTTTTTCTCAAGAAAGAAGGGACACATCAACTTATTGACCTTTCGACCTGTGGTTATAACCGTACTGAACGTTGAACCATGTTGTACGTGCTGTGTACGTTGAACCATGTTGTAATTAAATATTTGGTTAATCGCGAGTTGGTAAAAGAAACCCTTTAACCACTGCACTACATTTGCCGACGACTTTAAATTGATCTGAACAGTGGAATTCTCAGAAACGTACTCAATAGAGTTCTAAAAATAAATAACAATTACTAATTTAGTGCGAAAAATAAAGAAAAAAAAATTGAGATATAGCTGAACCTATAGCTAAACCGATAGTTATCGTGTGATATTGGGCCAGTAAAATTTTTTTAATTAAACATTTAATTTTATATTTCGGCCCTTAGTAGTAAATTGAGGTTTTTAGTTTTTAATACTAAGGGTAGCAAAGTTCAATAGAACTTCCCAATTTATTGCAAAGATATAGCTGAACCTATAGCTAAACCGATAGTTATCGTGTGATATTGGGCCAGTAAAATTTTTTTAATTAAACATTTAATTTTATATTTCGGCCCTTAGTAGTAAATTGAGGTTTTTAGTTTTTAATACTAAGGGTAGCAAAGTTCAATAGAACTTCCCAATTTTTTGCATAGATATAGCTGAACCTATAGCTAAACCGATAGTTATCGTGTGATATTGGGCCAGTAAAATTTTTTTAATTAAACATTTAATTTTATATTTCGGCCTTTAGTAGTAAATTGAGGTTTTTAGTTTTTAATACTAAGGGTAGCAAAGTTCAATAGAACTTCCCAATTTTTTGCAAAGATATAGCTGAACCTATAGCTAAACCGATAGTTATCGTGTGATATTGGGCCAGTAAAATTTTTTTAATTAAACATTTAATTTTATATTTCGGCCCTTAGTAGTAAATTGAGGTTTTTAGTTTTTAATACTAAGGGTAGCAAAGTTCAATAGAACTTCCCAATTTTTTGCATAGATATAGCTGAACCTATAGCTAAACCGATAGTTATCGTGTGATATTGGGCCAGTAAAATTTTTTTAATTAAACATTTAATTTTATATTTCGGCCCTTAGTAGTAAATTGAGGTTTTTAGTTTTTAATACTAAGGGTAGCAAAGTTCAATAGAACTTCCCAATTTTTTGCATAGATATAGCTGAACCTATAGCTAAACCGATAGTTATCGTGTGATATTGGGCCAGTAAAATTTTTTTAATTAAACATTTAATTTTATATTTCGGCCCTTAGTAGTAAATTGAGGTTTTTAGTTTTTAATACTAAGGGTAGCAAAGTTCAATAGAACTTCCCAATTTTTTGCATAGATATAGCTGAACCTATAGCTAAACCGATAGTTATCGTGTGATATTGGGCCAGTAAAATTTTTTTAATTAAACATTTAATTTTATATTTCGGCCTTTTGTAGTAAATTGAGGTTTTTAGTTTTTAATACTAAGGGTAGCAAAGTTCAATAGAACTTCCCAATTTTTTGCAAAGATATAGCTGAACCTATAGCTAAACCGATAGTTATCGTGTTATTGGGCCAGTAAAATTTTTTTAATTAAACGATTAATTTTATATTTCGGCCCTTAGTAGTAAATTGAGGTTTTTAGTTTTTAATACTAAGGGTAGCAAAGTTCAATAGAACTTCCCAATTTTTTGCATAGATATAGCTGAACCTATAGCTTAACCGATAGTTATCGTGTGATATTGGGCCAGTAAAATTTTTTTAATTAAACGTTTAATTTTATATTTCGGTCCTTAGTAGTAAATTGAGGTTTTTAGTTTTTAATACTAAGAGTAGCAAAGTTCAATAGAACTTCCCAATTTTTTGCATAGATATAGCTGAACCTATAGCTAAACCGATAGTTATTGTGTGATATTGGGCCAGTAAAATTTTTTTAATTAAACATTTAATTTTATATTTCGGCCTTTAGTAGTAAATTGAGGTTTTTAGTTTTTAATACTAAGGGTAGCAAAGTTCAATAGAACTTCCCAATTTTTTGCAAAGATATAGCTGAACCTATAGCTAAACCGATAGTTATCGTGTGATATTGGGCCAGTAAAATTTTTTTAATTAAACATTTAATTTTATATTTCGGCCCTTAGTAGTAAATTGAGGTTTTTAGTTTTTAATACTAAGGGTAGCAAAGTTCAATAGAACTTCCCAATTTTTTGCATAGATATAGCTGAACCTATAGCTAAACCGATAGTTATCGTGTGATATTGGGCCAGTAAAATTTTTTTAATTAAACATTTAATTTTATATTTCGGCCCTTAGTAGTAAATTGAGGTTTTTAGTTTTTAATACTAAGGGTAGCAAAGTTCAATAGAACTTCCCAATTTTTTGCATAGATATAGCTGAACCTATAGCTAAACCGATAGTTATCGTGTGATATTGGGCCAGTAAAATTTTTTTAATTAAACATTTAATTTTATATTTCGGCCTTTAGTAGTAAATTGAGATTTTTAGTTTTTAATACTAAGGGTAGCAAAGTTCAATAGAACTTCCCAATTTTTTGCATAGATATAGCTGAACCTATAGCTAAACCGATAGTTATCGTGTTATTGGGCCAGTAAAATTTTTTTAATTAAACGTTTAATTTTATATTTCGGCCCTTAGTAGTAAATTGAGGTTTTTAGTTTTTAATACTAAGGGTAGCAAAGTTCAATAGAACTTCCCAATTTTTTGCATAGATATAGCTGAACCTATAGCTTAACCGATAGTTATCGTCTGATATTGGGCCAGTAAAATTTTTTTAATTAAACATTTAATTTTATATTTCGGCCTTTAGTAGTAAATTGAGGTTTTTAGTTTTTAATACTAAGGGTAGCAAAGTTCAATAGAACTTCCCAATTTTTTGCATAGATATAGCTGAACCTATAGCTAAACTGATAGTTATCGTGTGATATTGGGCCAGTAAAATTTTTTTAATTAAACATTTAATTTTATATTTCGGCCTTTAGTAGTAAATTGAGGTTTTTAGTTTTTAATACTAAGGGTAGCAAAGTTCAATAGAACTTCCCAATTTTTTGCATAGATATAGCTGAACCTATAGCTAAACCGATAGTTATCGTCTGATATTGGGCCAGTAAAATTTTTTTAATTAAACATTTAATTTTATATTTCGGCCTTTAGTAGTAAATTGAGGTTTTTAGTTTTTAATACTAAGGGTAGCAAAGTTCAATAGAACTTCCCAATTTTTTGCATAGATATAGCTGAACCTATAGCTAAACCGATAGTTATCAAGTGATATTGGGCCAGTAAAATTTTTTTAATTAAACAATTAATTTTATATTTCGGCCCTTAGTAGTAAATTGAGGTTTTTAGTTTTTAATACTAAGGGTAGCAAAGTTCAATAGAACTTCCCAATTTTTTGCAAAGATATAGCTGAACCTATAGCTAAACCGATAGTTATCGTGTGATATTGGGGCAGTAAAATTTTTTTAATTAAACATTTAATTTTATATTTCGGCCTTTAGTAGTAAATTGAGGTTTTTAGTTTTTAATACTAAGGGTAGCAAAGTTCAATAGAACTTCCCAATTTTTTGCAAAGATATAGCTGAACCTATAGCTAAACCGATAGTTATCGTGTGATATTGGGCCAGTAAAATTTTTTTAAATCAACGTTTAATTTTATATTTCGGCCTTTAGTAGTAAATTGAGGTTTTTAGTTTTTAATACTAAGGGTATCAAAGTTCAATAGAACTTCCCAATTTTTTGCATAGATATAGCTGAACCTATAGCTTAACCGATAGTTATCGTGTGATATTGGGCCAGTAAAAAATTTTTAATTAAACATTTAATTTTATATTTCGGCCTTTAGTAGTAAATTGAGGTTTTTAGTTTTTAATACTAAGGGTAGCAAAGTTCAATAGAACTTCCCAATTTTTTGCATAGATATAGCTGAACCTATAGCTAAACCGATAGTTATCGTGTGATATTGGGCCAGTAAATTTTTTTTAATTAAACATTTAATTTTATATTTCGGCCCTTAGTAGTAAATTGAGGTTTATAGTTTTTAATACTAAGGGTAGCAAAGTTCAATAGAACTTCCCAATTTTTTGCAAAGATATAGCTGAACCTATAGCTAAACCGATAGTTATCGTGTGATATTGGGCCAGTAAAATTTTTTTAATTAAACAATTAATTTTATATTTCGGCCCTTAGTAGTAAATTGAGGTTTTTAGTTTTTAATACTAAGGGTAGCAAAGTTCAATAGAACTTCCCAATTTTTTGCATAGATATAGCTGAACCTATAGCTAAACCGATAGTTATCGTGTGATATTGGGCCAGTAAATTTTTTTTAATTAAACATTTAATTTTATATTTCGGCCTTTAGTAGTAAATTGAGGTTTTTAGTTTTTAATACTAAGGGTAGCAAAGTTCAATAGAACTTCCCAATTTCTTGCATAGATATAGCTGAACCTATAGCTAAACCGATAGTTATCGTGTGATATTGGGCCAGTAAAATTTTTTTAATTAAACATTTAATTTTATATTTCGGCCTTTTGTAGTAAATTGAGGTTTTTAGTTTTTAATACTAAGGGTAGCAAAGTTCAATAGAACTTCCTAATTTTTTGCATAGATATAGCTAAACCTATAGCTAAACCGATAGTTATCGTGTGATATTGGGCCAGTAAAATTTTTTTAATTAAACATTTAATTTTATATTTCGGCCTTTTGTAGTAAATTGAGGTTTTTAGTTTTTAATACTAAGGGTAGCAAAGTTCAATAGAACTTCCCAATTTCTTGCATAGATATAGCTGAACCTATAGCTAAACCGATAGTTATCGTGTGATATTGGGCCAGTAAAATTTTTTTAATTAAACATTTAATTTTATATTTCAACCTTTTGTAGTAAATTGAGGTTTTTAGTTTTTAATACTAAGGGTAGCAAAGTTCAATAGAACTTCCCAATTTCTTGCATAGATATAGCAGAACCTATAGCTAAACCGATAGTTATCGTGTGATATTGGGCCAGTAAAATTTTTTTAATTAAACATTTAATTTTATATTTCGGCCTTTTGTAGTAAATTGAGGTTTTTAGTTTTTAATACTAAGGGTATCAAAGTTCAATAGAACTTCCCAATTTTTTGCATAGATATAGCTGAACCTATAGCTAAACCGATAGTTATCGTGTGATATTGGGCCAGTAAAATTTTTTTAATTAAACATTTAATTTTATATTAACATTTAATTAAACATTTAATTTTATATTAATTTTATATTAATTAAACATTTAATTTTATATAACCCTTTAACCACTGCACTACATTTGCCGACGACTTTAAATTGATCTGAACAGTGGAATTCTTAGAAACGTACTCAATAGAGTTCTAAAAATAAATAACAATTACTAATTTAGTGCGAAAAACAAAAAAACCAAAAAAAAATTGAGGTGTGAATTATTTAAATTTTGTATTTTTCATTACCTTTTACAGCCCTAACCACCATCGACCAAATTAAACTTTTATTCGGCGGTTTTAACCACTCTGTATTCGTTTCAAATCCCATAACGTGAAATGAAAATTTAAACTTAAGTATTTTTTTTTCTGTTATTGTTATACTCGTAATATGGCAAAATTGTATTTTACAGTAGCAATAGCTTCCACATTAACAGTATTTTCATGTTTTCTATTTCAATTTAAACCTCTGGGGATTAATTTATTCATTGTGTTTTTATTATTTTGTTGTTTAGCTCTTCTTTTGCCAAAGCATTAAATTAAATTTTTTGTTTTATCATAATTTTTTACCAACTCGAAAAATTAACAGTATATTGAACTGTGTAAAAGAAAATTATTTTCACCACTTAAAATTATACATTTTCCACACACCTTAATGGGGGTTTTTAGCTGCTTGATTTCAAGCAGTTAATGCTAGATATAATGGGAATTGAAGTATAATTTGTGAATAATCACGTTGATGATGATTGTTGAGAGGAATTTAAGTTTTTTTAATTATATACATATATAGGTACATACATAATTGGTGAAAAGTAATACGTATTTAAAGGGTGGACGACTATAGCTTTTCATTTCTTTCTTTTTAATCAATTCCTTATGGTGGATTCCAGTTTTTCACAAAAAACCGACTAATTAACACAGTCCAAATGTTCAGTTGGTCCGCACGCTAATAGAGGACAACGGGAAACAGATTCAAAACAAATAAAATGAACTAAACGTCAGTAGATGATAGCAAAGGAATTACTATGTTTGGAATTGAATTAAAACAAGTGAAATGTTCTTTCTAATCTTTAAACTTGAATTACATTTCTCCTCAAAACTTATCTCATTTCAACCAAAAAACATTGTAAATGCGTCCAGCAGCAACCATTTAGAATAGCGGCAGTGAAAGTAAAACAGACGGATGAGCTCAGGTTGTTGAGGTTGGCGTTTGCGGTGACTCATCGAGATAGATATTTCGATATTTTACTTTACCAAAAACATAAACGCAAATACCCCTTTAATTAAAATTTGGTTAGTATTTGAAAAATGACTGTTAATATCATTTGCCAAAGTGTGTGATAAGTGCCAACATAAGTTTCATCCTTAAGCCCCGTCATTTCTTATTGAGACCCATGTTTTTAATTGCATAAGTGTTGACAAGTAGGATAACAAAGGTCACTTGAAATTTGACCACATAGTGTTAATAAATGTACATATATTGTGTCAAAGGAACTATCGATAAATATTTAGTTTACTATAATGTTGTCAAATCTCAATCAATTCCTTTACAAATATTTTCGGGATGAATAACGTTTGGTTAAGAGTTTTGAATATTTGTTTCTGGATGGAATGAAATTTTTTTTTAATTTAGCCGAGTCATACATTTTGAAAAAATCCTTTCCGGGATGAAAGTTACGTGACAACTTCTCTTAAATGTTGTCTGAGGATATTTTGCTTAATGTTGAAATAATTTTAACTCGAAAGGAGAAATAGGGGAAAATAGTTTTTGGTCTGTAGTATGGTTTGGTTTATATTGATTTTATTAGTAAATTATATGAGTTATATGCAAAATGTCTACTTAAGAATTACATATATGCATAGAATTGCATAGTTGATTTAAGGTAAGGCTATTAATTTTATCGTGCCTGGTTAATTCTTCTCTTGCTTGATATGATTAACCGACGATTTTGCGACGAGCAGTGCTTGATCGCATGCCAGCCAGTAGGTCTGGCGGATTGTTGGTTCCGTCTTCTTTTCGTAGATAGCGTATTCTAAAACCTATCCCAACCGCTCGTAGGATAAGATGTGATCGAATCTATCAGATGCCAGTATGTTTACGTGGTTGTCTCTTAAGATACATCCCGTAGCTAACTTGAGTACTCCTGATCCGAATAATCGCTGCTGGTAAGTAGCTGTTCCATACATAATTGTGACAGTTGCTTCCTTTGTCATTGCGAATAACAATTGATTTTTTGCCTACATGCAAAGATTTGATGTAACGTTTTGTTATTTTTTTTTTTCAAAAACACTCCTGGACATAATTAACGCATATTTTTTTTTTGTAATAAAAAAAAATTTCGCTGGTCATTTTCAGTGGAATTGGTATCAAATGATTCCAAATTTATATTTTTCTCAAAAGAGGCACAAATGTGGCGTTATGGAATTATAGCGGCTATTTTGCATTGCAAAATGTTTATATTAAAATTAGTTTTATTACAATTTAGTTTAATTAATTTAGTAGTGTGTATTTTCCCCCCCATGCACTTATTACAGCTTCCATCCTTCTGGGCATACTAAGTAGAAGGGTTTGTATAATTTCTTGCGGGATGAGATTCCACTCTTCTTCCGCTGCAACTTTCAGCTGTGCTAACGTCCCATACTGTCCCATACTGTTCGATCTGATTAAGATCGGGACTCATTGGTGGCCACTTAATATCGATATGTTGGAGATATTGTCGTACCGTTGCAACTACGTGGACTGGAGCGTTATCATGCATTAACACAAACTGTCATAACCTACGAAGCCCACATATGACAAAACGTGATCGTCAAGAATGTTCCGAACATACCACTCTGCATTCATCCTTAAACCAATCTCCACCAGCTCCGTATGGCCCTCCCAATTGATTCCACCCCAAAACATTATTGAACCTCCACCAAAGCTTACAGTTTGCACCATGTTACATTGAGATTGTAGCGTTATCCAGGTCTTCTGTATACAAGGTTACGTCCATCTGGTTTCTATAATTGGATTCTGGTCTCATCTGAAAAAAAAACAGTGGCCCATTGCTCAGTTCCCCAATTTGCATGATCATGATCAAATTCTAAACGGCTGAATTTGTGGCGGGGAAGAAGCCGTGGAACTTTTACGGGCCGTTTTAGAGTTAGGTTCACTTCTTTTAATCTTCGTTTAATTATTCTGGCACTAACATTCACTTGGCGTGCACTAAGTAACTCATTTTTTAGTTGAGTAGAAGTACGCTTTCGATCACAACTAAAATGGTACTGCATTTACAAATAATTGATATGCAATGGAACAAAAGCCGATCATTGCGTTGGATTTCAAACAGAATGCATTTTTGTTTAAGCATTTTTGAAAATTTTAATTGATTGGCTTGCAGTAGAATTTATTCACGGTGGTTTCTGATAAAAATATAAATGTGCTGTCAATTGACACTAGTAGTATTAAAATTGACCAGCGGTTTTTTTTAATACAAAAAAAAAAAAAAATATGCGTTTGTCCAGGAGTGTATGTACCTTGTAAATTAGACTTATGTTGTAAAATTGCGATTTCACAGTCAATTCCTTGCCTGGCTATTTTTTGTATTGTTGATATATCGCATACCATTCATTTCGAATATGAACGGCGACAAGTTCAGTTTTTGGTACTATATATGCATGGCTTCCCTTTACTAGTATATTGAGAACCGCTACTGCTGAAAATATGTTGTAAAATCAGATGGGAATTGAAAAGGGAATTGAAATCTCAATTATCATATATCCCTTCGTTACTCATGTCCTGGTTGTCATACTTTGAAATAAGTGTTCTAACTTGCGCAATTCGTGACCAGGAATTGCTATGGAAACTGGTATACATATGTTCTCTGATGGCTGCTATCTGTCCTTTAAGCCATCTGATCAACTATGGACTTTCCGCACTTTCCATCACAAATGGCAATGTTTCTTACGAACTTATTTCGAACGTTTGCCAGTGCTTTCGCAGAATTTATTACGAACGTTTGCCAGTGCTTTCCTTTTGTAGGATTATGGGCAGCTTTGTCTCATTGGTAGTTGTGATTTTTGTAATAGTAATATCCCATCCTTGCTGATGACATGATTTAAAGCCGATAGTAAGATTTCTTATATAATATTGCTCCTTTCATCATTGACAGAAGTCCTTAACGGAAGTATCGATGTTATTCAATCCTAATTATCTAGGCTTCTATGAGATTCAGTTCTGGTACTGTCTCTTCATTCGACTGTTGCCTTTGTTTATGAAGGCAGTACACAAATATACGCTTCAACTTAAGAATGCTCGAAATTTTATCAATTAATCCTATCTAGGGACAGGTCAATCCCCAATTATTCCCTTAAATAGAGATTTTTCTGTAATATATTATTCCTACGCGCTTATTGAGTTACACAATATAAAATAAATAAATCAAAAACCCGGAAATCCCGGGGTTTTCCGGTCCTACCCTAATTTACACATGCGTGTGTAGTTTATAACAAAACATATACGTATATAATTCCAATTGGATTTTTTTTTTCTTCGTAAATATGAATGATTTACACTGTTAAAACCATAGTTTTATGAGATAAACATATACAAGTGCAAGAGATGATACTTGCCATCATGTTTCAATATTATATCTATTTCTTTCGAATATTATGTCATTTGTGAAGTTTGTAACAAAAAACATATAAGTGAAAAATTATATTGAGTTAAATTCATATTATTTCAAATTCAAGAAATGAAATATTTTACATTAAATAGGATAGTTCCTACCACAACACAAGAGGAAAGGGGGGATTTATTTTCTTTATCCTTCTCATATAAGGCCAAATTTTATTGTAAATAATGGGTTATATTATAACGAATAAAGAACATGGGGACTGGTGCAAGATCACATTGAAGAAAATTAGTAAGCATTAGCTATCCAGAATCAAATGGTGAATACCACATTTCTCAACGGTGGGAAGGAATACCAAATTTTAATTGTTTTGTTATGTTATATTGCTTTTGCTCATTTGAATAATTTAAAAAAGTTTAAAACAAATTAGAATTTAGGGTTCCTCCCCACCGTTGAGAAATAGCACATACATCATAAGATTTACGGTACTTTAAACTATTATTGCCAATCCTTCTCAAAAATATGTTATTCTTGTCAATAAATTCTAAATCCTGTTTTGTGTTATTTTTTTGTTATAAACTTCACACGTATTATTACTTTAGCATATTTCACTCAACATTCTTATTGGAATTTTATTAACAGTGTACTTTCTAATACATGCTTATATTTTGTTATTTGTTACAAACTTCACACCCATATTTCATACAGTATTATTAAATTAAAAAAAAAACATTAAATGGCTCTAATATTAAATATTATATTAAATATTTGATATCGATGACTTTGTTTCTATTAACGATTAAGTTGTATAATCCTACGCGGTTACTTCTTGAGCAGCTAAGTACCCTAAGCAATAAGATGATTGAAAAATTATTTATGAAACCCTCTTTCATTACACACACTCGCATTGGTTTTATACAAAACCATCATGATTTTTTGTTTCATGATTATAATCAATCTGAATATTAAAGTTTTTTTGATAATTAAAACTATTGTGTAAATGAAAATGTACTGGTCGTAAAAATTAATTCCACTATATGATAACAAAGAAATTCAAAAATGTTTTAAGTAACACACACTGACACACAAACACACACACACATTAAAAAGAAGATACAAATTAGTTTCATTTTACTTTTTGCCAAAGCGTTAAAAAGCAATTTTCATTTTATGATGATTACGATCATCATCATTAGACTAGGACATTTTTGTCTGTATTTTCAAAAGATTTTCAAAATTGATACATATTTTCAAAAGGGATACAATAAATTTTACTTTTGTAATTTTACTTTATAACTTTGTTTTTTGTTTTGTTTATTTGTTAATAATTTCCCATGCAGATTATTATACTTGGTTGTGTTTATTTTTATTTTTTTGTTCTGTTGAATTGCTGGTGGACATTTTAGAAAAAAATAAAATAAAAAAAGTAAAACGAAAAACACAAATAATATTTCTGTTTAATTTAGATCAAAAGATTTTGTTAGAATAAGCTAACAGCTCTTGTCACATTAATCAAGTTGAATGGTTTGTAATGTACAAAAAAAAAATTGTTTTCCATACAAAAGGAGAAAGATTTTATCAAAAGGAAACTTTTTTTTTTTTTTTTTTTAATTTTATTTCCTTGTTAAATTCATTGCGCTTCAGTTATGTTTATGAATTTGCGTACTGTTTTAATGATTGAAATTTACTGTACAATTTATAGTTCCAAACGTTTGAGTATAATGATACGTGCCTCACGATTTTCAAACTGTAAGCGAAATGGTAAATATGAATTTGGATATTTCAAACGCGGAATAGGGAATGCAGAATGAAAAACCAGGAATGCAGAATTCTGAGACTGATTTGATGTAAAATGCTAAAACGCTCTTTCTACAAAAAATGGTCACTTTGACTATACACCAATGAACTGCTAACGCATTTAAAATTCTTGTAATACTTAGTGTCAGGAGACTCAGTGGGCGTTCAAAAATGATCGTAAACCATGGTTGAAAAAAAAAATCTACCGTAGCCAAAGTTTTTTGAGCAAACAAGATTTTCATTGCAACTTTACATACAATAATTAAATTATTAAACTTTTTATATCAATTTATCAATTTTTTTTTTTAAATTTGAATTTTGGGGAAAAGTTCAACTGATAGCTCAATTTTAATTCAATATTTTATGCACATTACAAATTAAGACAAAAACATAGTAAATTAAAAAAAAAAATTATTGTTAATTAAATAGAGATTTGGCCACTTATCCTTTATGTGCTCTTACCCCAAAATTTGCTAATAATCTCCTGGAATCTTCCTCATGGTTTAATTACCACCCTACTAAAAATGTTTTGTCCTACTAGATCGCGACTGGAGATCTTCAGCTTTCATTTAAATTCCCGTATTTTCATATAAATTTTCGCATTCATTTCGCCGTAGCAACTAGTTATACCCAATTATACTGAAAATTTATCTTTAATTTCTTGGCAATAACAGTTCTGCTCGTGATTTTATCAACAAAATTTGGGCCGCTTGCGAGATATGATAGAGAGGTAATAAAAACTGAACAAGAGCAGCGTTTGTTAGAAATTTGACACAAGATAATTGTCTTTTAATGTAAAAATCTTTATGGGGATATTAGTAAACGAATAATCAAGAGAAATGTTAATTTTTCTAGTGAGCAGTTCGCATTAGCGGGAATATTTTTGGGGTTAGTTGAGGGTTGGTTGGATGTTAGCTTGAGTTGAGTTCATCTACGCATGTTTTTTCGGCCCATATTGAGTTGGGCGTTGATTGCGGGGTTGATTTGAAGGCTGAGTTTGAGGCCGAGGTGGGGGTTAGCTAACTACTGAGTTAGTGTTGATGAGCCGTCCGGTTGTAGATTTATTTAGCGGTTAAATTGAGATGTGGTTAGCTTGATTTAATTATTTAAGTAAAGAAATTGATTTTGTCATTAAGATTTGTGATTTCATAAAAAAATAATCACCAATTATTAAAATTTAAAATTATTAAAACAAAAAGAAATTTAGAAAATAATAAAATTAAGTCAAAATAAAAAAAAAATTCAAAATGTTCTTCAAAATTGAAGCTGTCAGAAAAATTAATCATAAATATAAAAGATAAGCTTTCAAATTTTAAAATTGTTTTTTAATAGATTAAAATCGAATTGATCCTCGGCGTTATTGAATAATTTTGCTAATCTGTTGATTAAATACATACCTACATAATTGGAGGAATGATGTTCTAGCGCCAAAAATCGGTGATTACGCAAATCTGCTTGGAACATTTATGGATATGTTTTACAATACAAAAGCTGTAGTCCTACACCTTGTCGAATATGGTGGTAAGCGAGCCACATTTTGATAAAATGACACGTTATAGTTATATTCCCAGCCAGTTTTTTTCAAAAGGTATATCAAAAACTTTTTTTGTATACAGAAAGAAATGAACTTACTTACAATAGAAAATCCCATTTTTTAATTCAAGAAATTTATAAAATTTAAAAATAAATTAGTTTTTGCTCAATATAAACTAAAAATATTTGATTTAACTATATTTATCTTAAAATAAGAATCTAAAATAATTATAGAATCAAGAAATTAATATTTAAATTAACACGTTCGCGGACAGTAGCCAAAATTGAACGGCTCAAAAAAACACACTAACGTTTTTTGTAAATGCATAAGCTTTTAACATCCATAAAACAAAATATGAAAGGCCTTATAACATTAGAACCATTTACGGCCAAAAAATGGCACGACGCCAAATGCCGTCTTGTCCCTGCAATAATTTTTTTTGATGGACCAGGACAATGACGTGAAATGCCGTCAAGTGGAAACCAATGTATTATCCAGCAAAACTTATTTATTGAATTCATAAATATATAAAAAAAATAAAAATACTAATCCAAACAATTTATAGGTACATATATATATATAAAAATTACTAAATAATAAAACTATTTTTTGTGGTAGTTTTCAAAGCATGGCTCGATACATAGTGGTGGTCGGTCCGGACATGATTTACACAAATATTTTGTTTCTTTGCGTTTACCAAAAATCGTGCATTCTTTACATCTCAAAAAATAGCTGTTGTTCGGCTTCTTTGGGTTAGGAATGCTGCTGGGGAAGTGCATATTTTGGGCTTGTTGATCATCTTTATCTGTATCAGCTGGATTGGGTGGGTCAATTCTTGATCGCTTGCCTCCATGCATTGGTCCTGATTTCACCAATTTTCTGCCATCGTTCATGCTGTTGGATATGCCGAGAAATTCTTTGACTAAATTTTCACGAAACTGTAGCAAAGTCAGCTTACTGTTGAATTTTCTGTTTATATAAAAAGCATTCCATATCGCTATATCTAGCAGGTGGAACATTACTTTTTTGTACCATCTGATGCTTTTTCGAGGTGAAGAATAGTAACTGACCATCTGGTCATTTCGATCGACTCCGGACATACTATTATTGTAATTCGAGACTTCTTCCGGTTTAATTTTTTCTTGTCCGAATCGGTTTGTTACGGTAATAAGCTTGGGATGATACTTTGTTGTAATGCAGAGAACTTCTCGCCTGTCTTTCCATTTAGACACATAAATTTTTCCGCATCTCTGCCACTTGTGTTCTCCCTTTCTCAGTTTTAATTTTGTCAATGCACTTGGATTTTTTCGCCTGTTTGAACGCAAGGTGCCGGTAGAGTGCGTTTTTCTGGTAAGAAGTTTATTAGACAGCCCCACGCTATTGTAAAAATTATCCATAAATATATGGTGAGTGCGATCCAAATAGGGCTCTGTTAGAGAACTTACTAATGTTTCGAGTTTTGAAAGTCCAGCAGCTTCTTCACTGCGTCCCGAATAAATTTGAAGATTTAAAACATATCCATCAGTTGTACATACAGAGTAAAACTTTATTCCATACCTAGCTCGTTCTCCCTTTATATATTGCCGGAAACTCAAACGGCCGCGGAAAAGCATAAGTGATTCGTCCAACGATAAATCTTCCGTAGGGTATAAAACACGTCTAAAATTGATGAGTAGCTTATTCAACAGAGGACTAATTTTGCAGAGTTTATCCCTAGGATTAATAGGCTGAGCATAACTGCAACTGAAACATCTTAGCAGCTGTTCGAATCGCCTTCCAGATATAGTATAATGGAATGCAGGGCAATAATAAAGCGGATCCATGCTGAACATTTTTCTTATAGAGGGAAATTTCAATTGACTCTGAAGAATACAAAGCGCTAGAAATTGTTTCAACTCAGTAATATTCGTTGGTTTGATTGAAGAAAAACGGCTGTGTTTGGTGTGAGGTCGGCCTGTGTTTTGCAAAATTTCTGCATATGTGTTCAAAGACGTAACTATCATATCCATTATATCATTGTCCCAAAGTTGCTCAAAACATTGTACATCATTTGGAGTTTGTTCGAAGTGAACCTGAATACCGGATTGAGCGACATCAAATCCAAAGTCTGGAATCTCTTCTGTATCGTCTTCCCATTCATTGTCAATCGAAACCTCAGAAATGCCATTATCATTATCAATTATCAACTCATCTACATTTCTTACAGATGTGTTATTATCTGTTGTGTCGCTGCTGAACTCATCTTCATATGTCGGGTCGATTATGTCGTAATCTTCGCTGAATAGTTCTGACTCATTTCCTGAGAATTCAGATTCGGGAGTACGCACTTCATCAAAAAGTCTAAGAAGTCTTTCTTCTTCCTTTGGGTCCATGGAATATCCTGGAAAAATTGTAAATAAACTCTAAAAATACAAACCGTATCGAAGACGTTGCATAATTTTTCTTACTTGTTATTTTCACACCGGCACAAAACAACTGTAAACACTATATTCACTAAGGAGCACTACACAGAGCATCAAATAGCACGTAAAAATACGCCAGAAGGTTTATCAAACGATTACAATACAATACTGAAAAATACTACCTAATTCGTTCGTTCACAACAAAAAACAATAAAACATAGAGAGAAAAAAATATAAAAAACGGATATAATTTTTTCTACAAACATATTTTTACAGTTATATTTTTACAGTATGAAGATACAATTCACAATATTTTATATCTTCTGCTGGGACAGTAAACTACAAACAAATATAATTCCTATGTAAATTTGACGACAAACGCCGACTTGCCTCCACAACAAGAAACAAATTTGGACGGTATATCCCGTCTTGTCCCTATACATAGAGACGGCATATGCCGACTTGTCCGCGAACGCAAACCTGACTTAATACAAGAAAGCGATTTAATCAAGTTTACAATTTAAATTAAGAAATGTAATAATTGATTATCATTAAATTAACCTTATTTAATACAAGAAAGCGACTTAATTGGCTGTACAATATTAAACAAAATAGTTAAGAATTTTCTATTAAATTTACATCGGAATACTTGCTTTATTTGAGAAAGGGTAAGATTAATTCGATATCATTCTTGCTTGAATGTAGATTATTACTAAATTCATTATAGTCTTATACGAAATATTCTTTATTACTTATAATTATTACACGGTCTTGTCAGCTCAAACATTGCACTGTTGACCTTCAACTAAAATATTCCAGAATATTCTAGAATAATATTTGTATATCTATGTATGTATCAACATTTTCAATTATTTTGTTTTCTCCAAATAGACCAAAATGTATTTTCCCAAAGATTTTAAATAATACAGGTTTCGCGGTTCAAATAATATTTAGTTTATAGTATATCATTTGCTTAGCTCAAAATTATCCGCTTGAGGAGCTTTTTCAGCTTCCCTTCCTTTCTTCGACTTAGACTACAAGCTAATTACCTCAACATTGTTAAAAATTATATATAAGTTTGAATCATAAATCTATGTACCTAGTCGAAATTTTGTGAGTTAACATTTCTTTTTGTAAACATGATTGTAAACGATCACTATTTTCGATATTCGATAGTGTTCAAGTCTCACTTTTCAAGAATAAAAATGTACACCATTGCGATTTTTGATGATTACTTTATTGCGATCTCAGCATTCTCGTACAAGCAATCATTCTGTTTCTACTGACGTTCATCATTCATGGTATACAATGTTATCCTTGAAAAGAGAGACATGAACACTATCGAACATCGAAAATAGCGATGGTTAGAACATGCTACCACAAAGTGCAGCTGTTCATTAATTTGAATTTGTAACTTAAGGTCCAGGCTTAGTTTGTGTATGTTACTACAACTACTGTACTGTGATTCCTCTTAATTTAAGTTTTTTCTGGTCATGTGGCTCATGGTTCAATGTTACATATAGTATACTTATTGTGAAATTACGGCATAACGATTATACGTGTTTTAGACATATCGATTATATGCGGTAAACGAAAATAGAAATTTCAGCAATGAATAATTACATAAATAAAATTAGCCACTTATTTCATATTATGATAATTTTTTTAACTTTAATTTCGTTCGACTTTAAAAGACAGATATTTGATATTGATGAACTCAGAAACCGTTGAAACTATTTAATTTAATCTACAGCTGTCTTAGATTTGTTAATTCGTTATATACTTGATTAACATGCTGCTGGTAGCACTAGCCAGTCTTAGACAATTTAACGAATATTGTTTATCCAAAATTTCATCCTTTGTTGCTCGCGTTTTTCCATTTCACTGTATGACTACTATAATAATTACATAAATGTAATAAATAAAAATGCAAGGTTGAGCTTATCAGTAATTGTCATAAGCTTAATCAGATATTTGATAGTTCATTAGAAAAATTTCCATTAAAAGAAAATGTCAATTTTTTAAAATGAAAATTTTTCTAAAAAAATTATAAAATTGGTTTTGTAAAAAAATCCTTATATTTATGCTGAAACTATCGTTTATATTCAAGGCACGCCGCAGCCGCTTGCATCAAATAAGCATTGCTTAGTTAAATTAAAAGAAAACATAATAAAATATAAAAACATATTTTAATAAACGAGAAGGGCCTAGTTAATTCTAGCAAAACTTTCTTAACTAATAAAATATTTTACATACAGTTGCTAATATTTAGCAAGCTCTATTTAAAATTATTTATTAATTTAGCAATATTTCTAAATTACAGCGACCATTTCTTTGCAATAAACACACACTCACTTAATTCTATAACGAAATGCTTTTAATAAGCAAGCCTTGCTAAACTTACGCATGCGCATCAATATTTTAAAACGGTTTTAAAACCGAAAATATTTATGATTTCAGTCCTTCTTGTTCTGTTGAGTTGAGAACGTCCTAAGTGCTAGTTTGATTTTTGTGTTTTAATACATTTTTTAAAGTTTCTTATTGTGGAAAAAGTGAGAATACATTTATGTAAGTATTAATTGTGTAAAAAATTGTGTGTCTAAAATCTCTTTAGAATTCTCGGCGTTTCTGTATTTTATCCAATCGGATTATTTTTAATCTAAATTTGCAACATCGATTATGTTGTAGAAAAACGCAGTGTGCATCACTATCTTTGTGTCCTTCTTTTTGTTGAGTAGTACGTAATTTGTTGGTAGTGTATAAGTGGAAATAGTGGGTGTTTCCGAAATGTGATTTTAAATGCACATTTTGTAAAATACGCATTTTTGTGATAAATTACGTTTCATTAAAATCATAAAAATATTTAAATTCGGACCACTCAAACAATACGTATTAAAAATGCACGCAAGAACTACATCGCATGCAGCTTTTCAAATGACACTTCGTTAAATGTGCATTTTGCATTTCAACGCATCCAGTGTCTATTTAATTTAAAGTTTTATTTGTTAAAATTGTAATGATTCAAATGTAAATATTTAATTATTTCAATACATAGTTTAAAGTGTGATGTTTTATATTTGATATATTTGGAACAGCTTTGTAATTTGAATAACAGAAATTTGTACTAAAAAATTGCAAAAATTTGATTGATTGATTGCGATGTACGATCAAGCATTAAGCAAGTCTCCCGTATTATAAATGCAAATACCACACCACTATACCCATGTTACACAACACGACACCATTCTTCATGAAGCCAAACCCCGTAAAGAAAGGCGCCACCACATCGATACTATATAAGTCTAATAGTTGTGAAATCTGTCCCTGGCCAGGCCGCCGTCGTACACCTTTTTACATATAACAAGATCGAGGGATGAGAAAGGAATGTTAGCAACAAAGACTCAACCCGGTTCCAGACACCTAAGTAGTTGATAGTTAATAAATTTGTTAGTAATAATTTTTTTAGTAATTTATTTAACACAAGACAATACAATTTTTAAAGTTCATCTCTACTGCTCCAACCTGTAAGAAGACACAATGACAACACAAATTTTCTGGTACCGCAAACTTTTTTTTTTTTTTTTTTCTGAAAAGCTGTAAACAACTATTATTATTCCCCTCCACCATTTTTTCCATCGGCGGTTGTGAGAGGGGGGCGAGATTTCGTTCCACCATCATGTTCCCATGCGGTCACCCAAATTTTGTACTAACTGTAGGTAGTGTTGCTTGACGTTGTTGTTGAAATCGTTGCGTCTCTGCTGTCCCTGCTACTCGCCCCCCATTACTAAAAAATTGCAAAAATTTGGTAATAAACTATTGACACTCAAAGCATAACTATTTTTAATATATTAACATATTACATATTACAGTGTTATTTTGACATTTATTTATTAATTAAACACAATTATTATAAATTTTCAGATCGATATTGGTTTTCAAATTTTGTAACCGGACTCAAAATTTTTGCTATTTCAAAAATGGAAAAATTTTAGTGAAAAATTCCCCTAATCTTATCTAAAAAAGTAAAATAAGGGAGTGTATGAAGTAGTTTACTTAAATAACTTAATATTTTATATTATATTTCACTATACTTCCTAAGTCAAACTACATTTTGAACTCCTAATTAATTAACATTAATTCTTTCCCTATTTCCAGACTACAAAAATATCAAACTTACTACATTCATCCACTACATTTGAAAGCCTGGTAGAAGAATAACCAGCAAGAAAACATCATTTTTTAACTTTTTTAACTTAATGCGCCACCTTACAGCTTTTATTCGGGATTATTGCTAACGGTAATCAAATTTCTATATTAGTTTTAATAAATTCATTTAGTATTTTGAATTTGTTGAATATTGAAATTATTTGTAGTCTTTATTATAATATCATTATATTATAAGTATTATTGCCTGTATGTCTTTACTAGACTAACATTGTACATGATATGTATTTATATATATGTTTCTATTATCTAATTAACATATTTTCTCTCTCTATTTTTAGACTACTTTAAAATTAAAGTCTGTTATAAAATTAACTAACAAATTCAATATTTGGAAACCGCAATACACAATTAAGCAACATTGTAATCATGTTGAATTGTTTCATGTTTTCAATCATTTCAAACAACCAATATTTATGTATGACATTTTAAATATACGCATTTTTTAAAGACTTCTGATGAATATAAATGTCAATCTAGTTGTCCATCAGTGTTTAAAAATATATCATCATTCAAGCGACATTTAATCAAGAACCACGAGAATGAAAATAATACCTTTCCGACAAATTCGACAATACCATTGATGTCTGAATCCAAAAATAATTGTGGGCTTACTGCGTTGCACAACCTTAATAATTCCAAAAAGGTTTTACAAGAAAATAATATTAAGATAGAGCAATTTAAAAAAAAAGTAAAAGACTCAGTGTTGGCTTTTGTTACAAAAAGGTCTAGTAATAGTAATTTTACAAATATGCTACTTGAAACTATACTAAACCATGTGACAAAAGACATCTTTAAAGTGATATTTACTGGATGGCAGAAAGTTTATAAAACCAGCGCTCATTTAAAAAAAACTTTATTATAATTGAGGCCTTACTACTATAATATAATATTTCTATAACTATTATTATAATTAGATTAATTTTAAATTTATATTATTATAAAATTATATTACCAAATATTTTATTATTATGAATATTATAGTTATGTCTATTGATTTTAAATTAATTATTATTTTATATAAATTGAATTTGAATTCAAAACGAAATATACTGTTTTAAAAATTATATTATGCGTTTTTATTACTACATAATTCTCATACTACAAAATACTCATTTCCCAAAAATAAATATTTTCTTAGTACATATTTGACATATCAAGCTGCAGTTAAAATAAATTTTGGTAAAATTTAAAGCGTCTTAGTTCACATCCCAATTTCTATGCAATAATCGAAAATTTTTATCAAAAGCTAATTATGATATTTCTTAATTCAATTATAATTGAATTAAGAAAAAGTTTGCTTTTGATAATAATTTGCTTTTAAATTTAAATCGGAATATTTGCTTTATTTGAGAAAGTGTAAGATTAATTTAATACGTCTTGATCTAAAATCAAATTTTTATTTAATTTGAGTTAAGAAATTATTTGCTTTTGATAAGAATTTTTTATTAAATTTAAATCGGAAAACTTCCTGTGTTTGACAAAGTGAAAGATTAAATTAATACACCTTCATCTATACTCTAATTTTAATTTTACTTGAATTAAGAAATAATTTGCTTTTGATAAGAATTCCTATTAAATTTAAATCAGAATACTTGTTTTATTTGAGAAAGGGCAAGATTAATTTAATATCATTTTTGCTTGAATATAGATAACCCATATTCTATATTCAAGCAAGAATGATATCGAATTAATCTTACCCTTTCTCAAATAAAGCAAGTATTCCGATATAAATTTAATAGAAAATTCTTATAAAAAGCAAATTATTTCTTAATTCAAGTAAAATTAAAATTTTATTTTAGATGAGGACGTATTAAATTTAATCGAAATTGTACTTCGCTTAAGCAAGAGCCACATTCTTGTCATAAATAATAACCATTTAAAAATAAATGATAAATTTAGCAAAATAATTCTAGATTTAAGAAATGATATCTTCCATTGAATTTAAAATGAGTTTCTTAAAAGAAGAAAAACGAACATGTATTATATTATTCGACCCATTTTTCCATTTAATCAAGGGGCTTGATTAGCTGAAAATCAAGGGGTAAAAATGATTAAATATAGCAAGTTTTGTTTAATAATAGCAATCTTTTTTTTCTGTGGCCGCTTTCAATTTTTTTGATGTGGACATCATAATACGGATTCCAGACGATTACAGCATATTCCACTTGATATCTTGTACAAGCGAAATATAGTGTAAATAGTGTTTGTGTAGCCCTGAATTCCACAGTCCATCGTTTGACTACGCCCAACATAGAGTTTGCTTTAGGAATACAGTTATCGATGTTAAAACTTACGGTTTTCGACGAAAGTGACTCCTCTCGTTGATCAGTAATTCTTGTACTCTTGTTATTGATGTTGTATGTCGTTATTATCGGATTACTTTTTCGATGAAAAGACATAATTTTGCACTTCTTGATGTTTAAGTGTAATGAGTTTTGGTCGCATCACTCACTAAGTCTATTGAGGACATCTTGCAGTTTGTCAGCATCACAAATCTGGACTTTTGATATCGTTGGATTTTTTATGCCAATTATTGCATATTGTAGATGATATGTTAAGTATGACTTAAAAATGAATGAAGATGAAAATCCAACTGCAAATAGACTTTGCGGTGCTTTATGATGACATCTAGTATCAAACGCCTTACTAAAATTCGTATAAGCTACGTCTACTTGATGTTGTTTTCTATCTCCCTTATTACTACTCCCTAGACCTACTAGGCATAAACCCATGCTGGTTGACAGATATATGAAGTATTAGTGTCGATTTAAAAGCTTTGCATACAGCTAGTTCAAATAATTTAGGAATTTATGATGAAATTGATATTCCTCTGTAACATGTGACGTCATCCCTTGTGCCTAATTTAAAGATTGCAGTAACTTTAGAGATTTTCCATTTTTCGCGAAACACAGCAGAGGTTAAGGAACGATTGAACAGTTTCCACAACAGGTTTACCAAATTACTGGCAAATGTTTTTAATATAGATGAGGGTACATCATCCCGCGCACATCCGTCTCCAAAACCCCTCAAAGCTGATAGAATGTCTTCATCAGATATCAGTGGAGGAGTGATTGATACGTTGCTATTGCTTGTTTCATCGATGTAATCAGTACTGGCGGATGAGTGTGAAGTTTATGCTAAAAAAAAAATAACAAAAAATTACACTGTTAAATTAACTATTTTCCAATTGGAATTTAAATGATATGAAAATTTATTTTTTTTGTAATTTTGGATTTTTAGTACCACCAAACAGATTCTTTTCATCAGAAAACAGGTTCTTTTCATCCTTTTCAGATAGCTGGACCATCTGTTTATATCGTTAACCAAAAGCATCCAATTGTGTTGAACATTACTATATTTCAGATAATTTAAAAGTTGACTGAATTTTGATGGTTTAAATAATTATTTAGCCCCGATCCTGGAAATGTTTTGAAGGCCCCGCACATTTCTCAGAATAGCTAAGCCATATAGCGGTCAATGTCACCAAGCCGAACCAATTATGGTGAACTATAATATATTTCACAGTTTTTGGAATTTCAAATAATTTTTTCATTATTTAAAAGTTTTATATCGCCGACCGCAGAGTTGTCTACAAGATCTTGCCCATATTTTCGGATAACTTGGCCATGTGCCAGTCTACGAGGTTAACCTTATCCAATTGTGATGAACTATACTATACTTCACAAAATTTCGAATTTTTAATAATTTTATTAGTTTTAAAAATTGTATCTCCGATCACAGAGATGTCCACAAGGTCTGGCCTATATTTTTGGATAACTTGAACATATGCCAGCCTACGTGGTCAATCTTATTCAATTGTGATGAACTATACTATACTTCACAGAATTTCGAATTTTTAATAATTTTATTAGTTTTATAAATTGTTGTATCTCTGATTACAGAGATGTCCACAAGGTCTGGCCTATATTTTTGGATAACTTGACCATATGCCAGTCTACGTGGTCAATCTTGTTCAATTGTGATGAACTATACTATACTTCACAGAATTAAAATTTTTTAATAATTTTATTAGTTATATAAATTTTTGTATCTCTGATCACAGAGATGTCCACAAGGTCTGGCTAATATTTTTAGATAACTTGACCATATGCCAGTCTACGTGGTCAATCTTATTCAATTGTGATGAACTATACTATACTTCACAGAATTTAGAATTTTTAATAATTTTATTAGTTATATAAATTGTTGTATCTCTGATCACAGAGATGTCCACAAGGTCTGGCCTATATTTTTAAATAACTTGACCATGTGCCAGTGTACTTGGTTAATCTTATTCAATTGTGATGAACTATACTATACTTCACAGAATTTAGAATTTTTAATAATTTTATTAGTTTTATAAATTGTTGTATCTCCGATCACAGAGATGTCCACTAGGTCTGGCCTATATTTTTGGATAACTTGACCATATGCCAGTCTACGTGGTCAATCTTATTCAATTGTGATGAACTATACTATACTTCACAGAATTTCGAATTTTTAATAATTTTATTAGTTTTATAAATTGTTGTATCTCCGATCACAGAGATGTCCACTAGGTCTGGCCTATATTTTTGGATAACTTGACCATATGCCAGTCTACGTGGTCAATCTTATTCAATTGTGATGAACTATACTATACTTCACAGAATTTCGAATTTTTAATAATTTTATTAGTTTTATAAATTGTTGTATCTCCGATCACAGAGATGTCCACAAAGTCTGGCCAATATTTTTGGATAACTTGACCATATGCCAGTCTACGTGGTCAATCTTATTCAATTGTGATGAACTATACTATACTTCACAGAATTTCGAATTTTTAATAATTTTATTAGTTTTATAAATTGTTGTATCTCCGATCACAGAGATGTCCACTAGGTCTGGCCTATATTTTTGGATAACTTGACCATATGCCAGTCTACGTGGTCAATCTTATTCAATTGTGATGAACTATACTATACTTCACAGAATTTCGAATTTTTAATAATTTTATTAGTTTTATAAATTGTTGTATCTCTGATTACAGAGATGTCCACAAGGTCTGGCCTATATTTTTGGATAACTTGACCATATGCCAGTCTACGTGGTCAATCTTGTTCAATTGTGATGAACTATACTATACTTCACAGAATTAAAATTTTTTAATAATTTTATTAGTTATATAAATTTTTGTATCTCTGATCACAGAGATGTCCACAAGGTCTGGCTAATATTTTTAGATAACTTGACCATATGCCAGTCTACGTGGTCAATCTTATTCAATTGTGATGAACTATACTATACTTCACAGAATTTAGAATTTTTAATAATTTTATTAGTTATATAAATTGTTGTATCTCTGATCACAGAGATGTCCACAAGGTCTGGCCTATATTTTTAAATAACTTGACCATGCGCCAGTGTACTTGGTTAATCTTATTCAATTGTGATGAACTATACTATACTTCACAGAATTTAGAATTTTTAATAATTTTATTAGTTTTATAAATTGTTGTATCTCCGATCACAGAGATGTCCACTAGGTCTGGCCTATATTTTTGGATAACTTGACCATATGCCAGTCTACGTGGTCAATCTTATTCAATTGTGATGAACTATACTATACTTCACAGAATTTCGAATTTTTAATAATTTTATTAGTTTTATAAATTGTTGTATCTCCGATCACAGAGATGTCCACTAGGTCTGGCCTATATTTTTGGATAACTTGACCATATGCCAGTCTACGTGGTCAATCTTATTCAATTGTGATGAACTATACTATACTTCACAGAATTTCGAATTTTTAATAATTTTATTAGTTTTATAAATTGTTGTATCTCCGATCACAGAGATGTCCACAAAGTCTGGCCAATATTTTTGGATAACTTGACCATATGCCAGTCTACGTGGTCAATCTTATTCAATTGTGATGAACTATACTATACTTCACAGAATTTCGAATTTTTAATAATTTTATTAGTTTTATAAATTGTTGTATCTCCGATCACAGAGATGTCCACTAGGTCTGGCCTATATTTTTGGATAACTTGACCATATGCCAGTCTACGTGGTCAATCTTATTCAATTGTGATGAACTATACTATACTTCACAGAATTTCGAATTTTTAATAATTTTATTAGTTTTATAAATTGTTGTATCTCTGATTACAGAGATGTCCACAAGGTCTGGCCTATATTTTTGGATAACTTGACCATATGCCAGTCTACGTGGTCAATCTTGTTCAATTGTGATGAACTATACTATACTTCACAGAATTAAAATTTTTTAATAATTTTATTAGTTATATAAATTTTTGTATCTCTGATCACAGAGATGTCCACAAGGTCTGGCTAATATTTTTAGATAACTTGACCATATGCCAGTCTACGTGGTCAATCTTATTCAATTGTGATGAACTATACTATACTTCACAGAATTTAGAATTTTTAATAATTTTATTAGTTATATAAATTGTTGTATCTCTGATCACAGAGATGTCCACAAGGTCTGGCCTATATTTTTAAATAACTTGACCATGTGCCAGTGTACTTGGTTAATCTTATTCAATTGTGATGAACTATACTATACTTCACAGAATTTAGAATTTTTAATAATTTTATTAGTTTTATAAATTGTTGTATCTCCGATCACAGAGATGTCCACTAGGTCTGGCCTATATTTTTGGATAACTTGACCATATGCCAGTCTACGTGGTCAATCTTATTCAATTGTGATGAACTATACTATACTTCACAGAATTTCGAATTTTTAATAATTTTATTAGTTTTATAAATTGTTGTATCTCCGATCACAGAGATGTCCACTAGGTCTGGCCTATATTTTTGGATAACTTGACCATATGCCAGTCTACGTGGTCAATCTTATTCAATTGTGATGAACTATACTATACTTCACAGAATTTCGAATTTTTAATAATTTTATTAGTTTTATAAATTGTTGTATCTCCGATCACAGAGATGTCCACAAAGTCTGGCCAATATTTTTGGATAACTTGACCATATGCTAGCCTACGTGGTCAATCTTATTCCATTGTGATGAACTATACTATACTTCACAGAATTTAGAATTTTTAATAATTTTATTAGTTTTATAAATTGTTGTATCTCTGATCACAGAGATGTCCACAAGGTCTGGCCTATATTTTTGGATAACTTGACCATATGCCAGTCTACGTGGTCAATCTTATTCAATTGTGATGAACTATACTATACTTCACAGAATTTCGAATTTTTAATAATTTTATTAGTTTTATAAATTTTTGTATCTCTGATCACAGAGATGTCCACAAGGTCTGGCCTATATTTTTGGATAACTTGACCATGGTTAGTCTACTTGGTCAATCTTATTCAATTGTGATGAACTATACTATACTTCACAGAATTAAAATTTTTTAATAATTTTATTAGTTATATAAATTTTTGTATCTCTGATCACAGAGATGTCCACAAGGTCTGGCTAATATTTTTGGATAACTTGATCATATGCCAGTCTACGTGGTCAATCTTATTCAATTGTGATGAACTATACTATACTTCACAGAATTTAGAATTTTTAATAATTTTATTAGTTTTATAAATTGTTGTATCTCCGATCACAGAGATGTCCACTAGGTCTGGCCTATATTTTTGGATAACTTGACAATATGCCAGTCTACGTGGTCAATCTTATTCAATTGTGATGAACTATACTATACTTCACAGAATTTCGAATTTTTAATAATTTTATTAGTTTTATAAATTGTTGTATCTCTGATTACAGAGATGTCCACAAGGTCTGGCCTATATTTTTGGATAACTTGACCATATGCCAGTCTACGTGGTCAATCTTGTTCAATTGTGATGAACTATACTATACTTCACAGAATTAAAATTTTTTAATAATTTTATTAGTTATATAAATTTTTGTATCTCTGATCACAGAGATGTCCACTAGGTCTGGCTAATATTTTTAGATAACTTGACCATATGCCAGTCTACGTGGTCAATCTTATTCAATTGTGATGAACTATACTATACTTCACAGAATTTCGAATTTTTAATAATTTTATTAGTTTTATAAATTGTTGTATCTCTGATTACAGAGATGTCCACAAGGTCTGGCCTATATTTTTGGATAACTTGACCATATGCCAGTCTACGTGGTCAATCTTGTTCAATTGTGATGAACTATACTATACTTCACAGAATTAAAATTTTTTAATAATTTTATTAGTTATATAAATTTTTGTATCTCTGATCACAGAGATGTCCACAAGGTCTGGCTAATATTTTTAGATAACTTGACCATATGCCAGTCTACGTGGTCAATCTTATTCAATTGTGATGAACTATACTATACTTCACAGAATTTAGAATTTTTAATAATTTTATTAGTTATATAAATTGTTGTATCTCTGATCACAGAGATGTCCACAAGGTCTGGCCTATATTTTTAAATAACTTGACCATGCGCCAGTGTACTTGGTTAATCTTATTCAATTGTGATGAACTATACTATACTTCACAGAATTTAGAATTTTTAATAATTTTATTAGTTTTATAAATTGTTGTATCTCCGATCACAGAGATGTCCACTAGGTCTGGCCTATATTTTTGGATAACTTGACCATATGCCAGTCTACGTGGTCAATCTTATTCAATTGTGATGAACTATACTATACTTCACAGAATTTCGAATTTTTAATAATTTTATTAGTTTTATAAATTGTTGTATCTCCGATCACAGAGATGTCCACTAGGTCTGGCCTATATTTTTGGATAACTTGACCATATGCCAGTCTACGTGGTCAATCTTATTCAATTGTGATGAACTATACTATACTTCACAGAATTTCGAATTTTTAATAATTTTATTAGTTTTATAAATTGTTGTATCTCCGATCACAGAGATGTCCACAAAGTCTGGCCAATATTTTTGGATAACTTGACCATATGCCAGTCTACGTGGTCAATCTTATTCAATTGTGATGAACTATACTATACTTCACAGAATTTCGAATTTTTAATAATTTTATTAGTTTTATAAATTGTTGTATCTCCGATCACAGAGATGTCCACTAGGTCTGGCCTATATTTTTGGATAACTTGACCATATGCCAGTCTACGTGGTCAATCTTATTCAATTGTGATGAACTATACTATACTTCACAGAATTTCGAATTTTTAATAATTTTATTAGTTTTATAAATTGTTGTATCTCTGATTACAGAGATGTCCACAAGGTCTGGCCTATATTTTTGGATAACTTGACCATATGCCAGTCTACGTGGTCAATCTTGTTCAATTGTGATGAACTATACTATACTTCACAGAATTAAAATTTTTTAATAATTTTATTAGTTATATAAATTTTTGTATCTCTGATCACAGAGATGTCCACAAGGTCTGGCTAATATTTTTAGATAACTTGACCATATGCCAGTCTACGTGGTCAATCTTATTCAATTGTGATGAACTATACTATACTTCACAGAATTTAGAATTTTTAATAATTTTATTAGTTATATAAATTGTTGTATCTCTGATCACAGAGATGTCCACAAGGTCTGGCCTATATTTTTAAATAACTTGACCATGTGCCAGTGTACTTGGTTAATCTTATTCAATTGTGATGAACTATACTATACTTCACAGAATTTAGAATTTTTAATAATTTTATTAGTTTTATAAATTGTTGTATCTCCGATCACAGAGATGTCCACTAGGTCTGGCCTATATTTTTGGATAACTTGACCATATGCCAGTCTACGTGGTCAATCTTATTCAATTGTGATGAACTATACTATACTTCACAGAATTTCGAATTTTTAATAATTTTATTAGTTTTATAAATTGTTGTATCTCCGATCACAGAGATGTCCACTAGGTCTGGCCTATATTTTTGGATAACTTGACCATATGCCAGTCTACGTGGTCAATCTTATTCAATTGTGATGAACTATACTATACTTCACAGAATTTCGAATTTTTAATAATTTTATTAGTTTTATAAATTGTTGTATCTCCGATCACAGAGATGTCCACAAAGTCTGGCCAATATTTTTGGATAACTTGACCATATGCTAGCCTACGTGGTCAATCTTATTCCATTGTGATGAACTATACTATACTTCACAGAATTTAGAATTTTTAATAATTTTATTAGTTTTATAAATTGTTGTATCTCTGATCACAGAGATGTCCACAAGGTCTGGCCTATATTTTTGGATAACTTGACCATATGCCAGTCTACGTGGTCAATCTTATTCAATTGTGATGAACTATACTATACTTCACAGAATTTCGAATTTTTAATAATTTTATTAGTTTTATAAATTTTTGTATCTCTGATCACAGAGATGTCCACAAGGTCTGGCCTATATTTTTGGATAACTTGACCATGGTTAGTCTACTTGGTCAATCTTATTCAATTGTGATGAACTATACTATACTTCACAGAATTAAAATTTTTTAATAATTTTATTAGTTATATAAATTTTTGTATCTCTGATCACAGAGATGTCCACAAGGTCTGGCTAATATTTTTGGATAACTTGATCATATGCCAGTCTACGTGGTCAATCTTATTCAATTGTGATGAACTATACTATACTTCACAGAATTTAGAATTTTTAATAATTTTATTAGTTTTATAAATTGTTGTATCTCCGATCACAGAGATGTCCACTAGGTCTGGCCTATATTTTTGGATAACTTGACAATATGCCAGTCTACGTGGTCAATCTTATTCAATTGTGATGAACTATACTATACTTCACAGAATTTCGAATTTTTAATAATTTTATTAGTTTTATAAATTGTTGTATCTCTGATTACAGAGATGTCCACAAGGTCTGGCCTATATTTTTGGATAACTTGACCATATGCCAGTCTACGTGGTCAATCTTGTTCAATTGTGATGAACTATACTATACTTCACAGAATTAAAATTTTTTAATAATTTTATTAGTTATATAAATTTTTGTATCTCTGATCACAGAGATGTCCACAAGGTCTGGCTAATATTTTTAGATAACTTGACCATATGCCAGTCTACGTGGTCAATCTTATTCAATTGTGATGAACTATACTATACTTCACAGAATTTAGAATTTTTAATAATTTTATTAGTTATATAAATTGTTGTATCTCTGATCACAGAGATGTCCACAAGGTCTGGCCTATATTTTTAAATAACTTGACCATGTGCCAGTGTACTTGGTTAATCTTATTCAATTGTGATGAACTATACTATACTTCACAGAATTTAGAATTTTTAATAATTTTATTAGTTTTATAAATTGTTGTATCTCCGATCACAGAGATGTCCACTAGGTCTGGCCTATATTTTTGGATAACTTGACCATATGCCAGTCTACGTGGTCAATCTTATTCAATTGTGATGAACTATACTATACTTCACAGAATTTCGAATTTTTAATAATTTTATTAGTTTTATAAATTGTTGTATCTCCGATCACAGAGATGTCCACTAGGTCTGGCCTATATTTTTGGATAACTTGACCATATGCCAGTCTACGTGGTCAATCTTATTCAATTGTGATGAACTATACTATACTTCACAGAATTTCGAATTTTTAATAATTTTATTAGTTTTATAAATTGTTGTATCTCCGATCACAGAGATGTCCACAAAGTCTGGCCAATATTTTTGGATAACTTGACCATATGCTAGTCTACGTGGTCAATCTTATTCCATTGTGATGAACTATACTATACTTCACAGAATTTAGAATTTTTAATAATTTTATTAGTTTTATAAATTGTTGTATCTCTGATCACAGAGATGTCCACAAGGTCTGGCCTATATTTTTGGATAACTTGACCATATGCCAGTCTACGTGGTCAATCTTATTCAATTGTGATGAACTATACTATACTTCACAGAATTTCGAATTTTTAATAATTTTATTAGTTTTATAAATTTTTGTATCTCTGATCACAGAGATGTCCACAAGGTCTGGCCTATATTTTTGGATAACTTGACCATGGTTAGTCTACTTGGTCAATCTTATTCAATTGTGATGAACTATACTATACTTCACAGAATTAAAATTTTTTAATAATTTTATTAGTTATATAAATTTTTGTATCTCTGATCACAGAGATGTCCACAAGGTCTGGCTAATATTTTTGGATAACTTGATCATATGCCAGTCTACGTGGTCAATCTTATTCAATTGTGATGAACTATACTATACTTCACAGAATTTAGAATTTTTAATAATTTTATTAGTTTTATAAATTGTTGTATCTCCGATCACAGAGATGTCCACTAGGTCTGGCCTATATTTTTGGATAACTTGACCATATGCCAGTCTACGTGGTCAATCTTATTCAATTGTGATGAACTATACTATACTTCACAGAATTTCGAATTTTTAATAATTTTATTAGTTTTATAAATTGTTGTATCTCCGATCACAGAGATGTCCACTAGGTCTGGCCTATATTTTTGGATAACTTGACCATATGCCAGTCTACGTGGTCAATCTTATTCAATTGTGATGAACTATACTATACTTCACAGAATTTCGAATTTTTAATAATTTTATTAGTTTTATAAATTGTTGTATCTCCGATCACAGAGATGTCCACAAAGTCTGGCCTATATTTTTGGATAACTTGACCATATGCTAGCCTACGTGGTCAATCTTATTCCATTGCGATGAACTATACTATACTTCACAGAATTTAGAATTTTTAATAATTTTATTAGTTTTATAAATTGTTGTATCTCTGATCACAGAGATGTCCACAAGGTCTGGCCTATATTTTTGGATAACTTGACCATATGCCAGTCTACGTGGTCAATCTTATTCAATTGTGATGAACTATACTATACTTCACAGAATTTCGAATTTTTAATAATTTTATTAGTTTTATAAATTTTTGTATCTCTGATCACAGAGATGTCCACAAGGTCTGGCCTATATTTTTGGATAACTTGACCATGGTTAGTCTACTTGGTCAATCTTATTCAATTGTGATGAACTATACTATACTTCACAGAATTAAATTTTTTTAATAATTTTATTAGTTATATAAATTTTTGTATCTCTGATCACAGAGATGTCCACAAGGTCTGGCTAATATTTTTGGATAACTTGACCATATGCCAGTCTACGTGGTCAATCTTATTCAATTGTGATGAACTATACTATACTTCACAGAATTTAGAATTTTTAATAATTTTATTAGTTTTATAAATTGTTGTATCTCCGATCACAGAGATGTCCACTAGGTCTGGCTAATATTTTTGGATAACTTGACCATATGCCAGTCTACGTGGTCAATCTTATTCAATTGTGATGAACTATACTATACTTCACAGAATTTAGAATTTTTAATAATTTTATTAGTTTTATAAATTGTTGTATCTCCGATCACAGAGATGTCCACTAGGTCTGGCCTATATTTTTGGATAACTTGACCATATGCCAGTCTACGTGGTCAATCTTATTCAATTGTGATGAACTATACTATACTTCACAGAATTTCGAATTTTTAATAATTTTATTAGTTTTATAAATTGTTGTATCTCCGATCACAGAGATGTCCACTAGGTCTGGCCTATATTTTTGGATAACTTGACCATATGCCAGTCTACGTGGTCAATCTTATTCAATTGTGATGAACTATACTATACTTCACAGAATTTAGAATTTTTAATAATTTTATTAGTTTTATAAATTGTTGTATCTCTGATCACAGAGATGTCCACAAGGTCTGGCCTATATTTTTGGATAACTTGACCATATGCCAGTCTACGTGGTCAATCTTATTCAATTGTGATGAACTATACTATACTTCACAGAATTTCGAATTTTTAATAATTTTATTAGTTTTATAAATTTTTGTATCTCTGATCACAGAGATGTCCACAAGGTCTGGCCTATATTTTTGGATAACTTGACCATGGTTAGTCTACTTGGTCAATCTTATTCAATTGTGATGAACTATACTATACTTCACAGAATTAAAATTTTTTAATAATTTTATTAGTTATATAAATTTTTGTATCTCTGATCACAGAGATGTCCACAAGGTCTGGCTAATATTTTTGGATAACTTGATCATATGCCAGTCTACGTGGTCAATCTTATTCAATTGTGATGAACTATACTATACTTCACAGAATTTAGAATTTTTAATAATTTTATTAGTTTTATAAATTGTTGTATCTCCGATCACAGAGATGTCCACTAGGTCTGGCCTATATTTTTGGATAACTTGACCATATGCCAGTCTACGTGGTCAATCTTATTCAATTGTGATGAACTATACTATACTTCACAGAATTTCGAATTTTTAATAATTTTATTAGTTTTATAAATTGTTGTATCTCCGATCACAGAGATGTCCACTAGGTCTGGCCTATATTTTTGGATAACTTGACCATATGCCAGTCTACGTGGTCAATCTTATTCAATTGTGATGAACTATACTATACTTCACAGAATTTCGAATTTTTAATAATTTTATTAGTTTTATAAATTGTTGTATCTCCGATCACAGAGATGTCCACAAAGTCTGGCCTATATTTTTGGATAACTTGACCATATGCTAGCCTACGTGGTCAATCTTATTCCATTGCGATGAACTATACTATACTTCACAGAATTTAGAATTTTTAATAATTTTATTAGTTTTATAAATTGTTGTATCTCTGATCACAGAGATGTCCACAAGGTCTGGCCTATATTTTTGGATAACTTGACCATATGCCAGTCTACGTGGTCAATCTTATTCAATTGTGATGAACTATACTATACTTCACAGAATTTCGAATTTTTAATAATTTTATTAGTTTTATAAATTTTTGTATCTCTGATCACAGAGATGTCCACAAGGTCTGGCCTATATTTTTGGATAACTTGACCATGGTTAGTCTACTTGGTCAATCTTATTCAATTGTGATGAACTATACTATACTTCACAGAATTAAATTTTTTTAATAATTTTATTAGTTATATAAATTTTTGTATCTCTGATCACAGAGATGTCCACAAGGTCTGGCTAATATTTTTGGATAACTTGACCATATGCCAGTCTACGTGGTCAATCTTATTCAATTGTGATGAACTATACTATACTTCACAGAATTTAGAATTTTTAATAATTTTATTAGTTTTATAAATTGTTGTATCTCCGATCACAGAGATGTCCACTAGGTCTGGCTAATATTTTTGGATAACTTGACCATATGCCAGTCTACGTGGTCAATCTTATTCAATTGTGATGAACTATACTATACTTCACAGAATTTCGAATTTTTAATAATTTTATTAGTTTTATAAATTGTTGTATCTCCGATCACAGAGATGTCCACAAAGTCTGGCCAATATTTTTGGATAACTTGACCATATGCTAGCCTACGTGGTCAATCTTATTCAATTGTGATGAACTATACTATACTTCACAGAATTTCGATTTTTTAATAATTTTATTAGTTATATAAATTGTTGTATCTCTGATCACAGAGATGTCCACAAGGTCTGGCTATATTTTTGGATAACTTGACCATGTGCCAGTGTACTTGGTTAATCTTATTCAATTGTGATGAACTATACTATACTTCACAGAATTTAGAATTTTTAATAATTTTATTAGTTTTATAAATTGTTGTATCTCTGATCACAGAGATGTCCACAAGGTCTGGCCTATATTTTTGGATAACTTGACCATATGCCAGTCTACGTGGTCAATCTTATTCAATTGTGATGAACTATACTATACTTCACAGAATTTAGAATTTTTAATAATTTTATTAGTTTTATAAATTATTGTATCTCTGATCACAGAGATGTCCACAAGGTCTGGCTAATATTTTTTGATAACTTGACCATATGCCAGTCTACGTGGTCAATCTTATTCAATTGTGATGAACTATACTATACTTCACAGAATTTCGAATTTTTAATAATTTTATTAGTTTTATAAATTGTTGTATCTCTGATCACAGAGATGTCCACAAGGTTTGGCCTATATTTTTGGATAACTTGACCATGTGCCAGTGTACTTGGTCATTCTTATTCAATTGTGATGAACTATACTATACTTCACAGAATTTCGAATTTTAAATAATTTTCTTAGTTTTATAAATTGTTGTATCTCTGATCACAGAGATGTCCACAATGTCTGGCTAATATTTTTGGATAACTTAACCATATGCCAATCTACTTGGTCAATCTTATTCAATTGTGATGAACTATACTATACTTCACAGAATTTAGAATTTTTAATAATTTTATTAGTTTTATAAATTGTTGTATCTCCGATCACAGAGATGTCCACTAGGTCTGGCCTATATTTTTGGATAACTTGACCATATGCCAGTCTACGTGGTCAATCTTATTCAATTGTGATGAACTATACTATACTTCACAGAATTTCGAATTTTTAATAATTTTATTAGTTTTATAAATTGTTGTATCTCCGATCACAGAGATGTCCACTAGGTCTGGCCTATATTTTTGGATAACTTGACCATATGCCAGTCTACGTGGTCAATCTTATTCAATTGTGATGAACTATACTATACTTCACAGAATTTCGAATTTTTAATAATTTTATTAGTTTTATAAATTGTTGTATCTCCGATCACAGAGATGTCCACAAAGTCTGGCCAATATTTTTGGATAACTTGACCATATGCTAGCTTACGTGGTCAATCTTATTCCATTGTGATGAACTATACTATACTTCACAGAATTTAGAATTTTTAATAATTTTATTAGTTTTATAAATTGTTGTATCTCTGATCACAGAGATGTCCACAAGGTCTGGCTAATATTTTTGGATAACTTGACCATATGCCAGTCTACGTGGTCAATCTTATTCAATTGTGATGAACTATACTATACTTCACAGAATTTCGAATTTTTAATAATTTTATTAGTTTTATAAATTGTTGTATCTCCGATCACAGAGATGTCCACTAGGTCTGGCCTATATTTTTGGATAACTTGATTATATGTAAGTCTACGTGGTCAATCTTATTCAATTGTGATGAACTATACTATACTTCACAGAATTTCGATTTTTTAATAATTTTATTAGTTTTATAAATTGTTGTATCTCCGATCACAGAGATGTCCACTAGGTCTGGCCTATATTTTTGGATAACTTGAACATGTGTTAGTCTACGTGGTCAATCTTATTCAATTGTGATGAACTATACTATACTTCACAGAATTTCGAATTTTAAATAATTTTCTTAGTTTTTTAAATTGTTGTATCTCTGATCACAGAGATGTCCACAAGGTCTGGCTAATATTTTTGGATAACTTAACCATATGCCAATCTACTTGGTCAATCTTATTCAATTGTGATGAACTATACTATACTTCACAGAATTTAGAATTTTTAATAATTTTATTAGTTTTATAAATTGTTGTATCTCCGATCACAGAGATGTCCACTAGGTCTGGCCTATATTTTTGGATAACTTGACCATATGCCAGTCTACGTGGTCAATCTTATTCAATTGTGATGAACTATACTATACTTCACAGAATTTCGATTTTTTAATAATTTTATTAGTTTTATAAATTGTTGTATCTCCGATCACAGAGATGTCCACTAGGTCTGGCCTATATTTTTGGATAACTTGAACATGTGTTAGTCTACGTGGTCAATCTTATTCAATTGTGATGAACTATACTATACTTCACAGAATTTCGAATTTTAAATAATTTTCTTAGTTTTATAAATTGTTGTATCTCTGATCACAGAGATGTCCACAAGGTCTGGCTAATATTTTTGGATAACTTAACCATATGCCAATCTACTTGGTCAATCTTATTCAATTGTGATGAACTATACTATACTTCACAGAATTTAGAATTTTTAATAATTTTATTAGTTTTATAAATTGTTGTATCTCCGATCACAGAGATGTCCACTAGGTCTGGCCTATATTTTTGGATAACTTGACCATATGCCAGTCTACGTGGTCAATCTTATTCAATTGTGATGAACTATACTATACTTCACAGAATTTCGAATTTTTAATAATTTTATTAGTTTTATAAATTGTTGTATCTCCGATCACAGAGATGTCCACAAAGTCTGGCCAATATTTTTGGATAACTTGACCATATGCTAGCCTACGTGGTCAATCTTATTCCATTGTGATGAACTATACTATACTTCACAGAATTTCGATTTTTTAATAATTTTATTAGTTTTATAAATTGTTGTATCTCTGATCACAGAGATGTCCACAAGGTCTGGCCTATATTTTTGGATAACTTGACCATGTGCCAGTGTACTTGGTTAATCTTATTCAATTGTGATGAACTATACTATACTTCACAGAATTTCGATTTTTTAATAATTTTATTAGTTTTATAAATTTTTGTATTCACAGAAATGTCCACAAGTTCTGGCTTATATTTTTGGATAACTTGACCATATGCCAGTCTACGTGGTCAATCTTATTAAATTGTGATAAACTATGTTATATTCCTAACAGAATTTCGAATTTTTAATAATTTTATAGGTTTTAAAAATTGTTGTATCTCCGATAACACAGATGTCCAAAAATTATTAAAAATTCTAAATTTTGTGAAGTATAGTATAGTTCATTACAATTGAATAAGATTGACTACGTAGACTATCATATGGCCAAGTTACTAAAAAATATAGACAATACCTTGTGGACATCTCTGTGATCGGAGGTACAATTTTTAAAACAATAAAATTATTAAAAATTCGAAATTCTGTGAAGTGTAGTATAGTTCATCACAATTCCATAAGACTGACCACGTAGACTGGCATATGGTCAAGTTATCCAAAAATATAGGCAACACCTTTGGACATCTCTGTGATCGGAGATACTACAATTTATTAAACTAATAAAATTATTAAAAATTCGAAATTCTGTGAAGTATAGTATAGTTCATCACAATTGAATAAGATTGACCAAGTACACTGGCACATGGTCAAGTTATCCAAAAATATTAGCCAGACCTTGTGGACATCTCTGTGATCAGAGATACAACAATTTATAAAACTAATAAAATTATTAAAAAATCGAAATTCTGTGAAGTATAGTATAGTTCATCACAATTGAATAAGATTGACCACGTAGACTGGCATATGGTCAAGTTATCCAAAATATAGGCCAGACCTTGTGGACATCTCTGTGATCAGAGATACAAAAAATTTATAAAACTAATAAAATTATTAAAAAATCGAAATTCTGTGAAGTATAGTATAGTTCATCACAATTGAATAAGATTGGCCAAGTACACTGGCACATGGTCAAGTTATCCAAAAATATTGGCTAGACCTTGTGGACATCTCTGTGATCAGAGATACAACAATTTATAAAACTAATAAAATTATTAAAAAATCGAAATTCTGTGAAGTATAGTATAGTTCATCACAATTGAATAAGATTGACCAAGTAGACTGGCATATGGTCAAGTTATCCAAAAATATAGGCCAGACCTTGTGGACATCTCTGTGATCAGAGATACAAAAATTTATAAAACTAATAAAATTATTAAAAATTCGAAATTCTGTGAAGTATAGTATAGTTCATCACAATTGAATAAGATTGACCAAGTACACTGGCACATGGTCAAGTTATCCAAAAATATTGGCTAGACCTTGTGGACATCTCTGTGATCAGAGATACAACAATTTATAAAACTAATAAAATTATTAAAAATTCGAAATTCTGTGAAGTATAGTATAGTTCATCACAATGGAATAAGATTGACCAAGTACACTGGCACATAGTCAAGTTATCCAAAAATATAGGCCAGACCTTGTGGACATCTCTGTGATCAGAGATACAACAATTTATAAAACTAATAAAATTATTAAAAATTCGAAATTCTGTGAAGTATAGTATAGTTCATCACAATTGAATAAGATTGACCAAGTAGACTGGCATATGGTCAAGTTATCCAAAAATATAGGCCAGACCTTGTGGACATCTCTGTGATCAGAGATACAAACAATTTATATAACTAATCAAATTATTAAAAATTCGAAATTCTGTGAAGTATAGTATAGTTCATCACAATTTAATAAGATTGACCACGTAGGCTGGCATATGGTCAAGTTATTCAAAAATATTGGCCAGACCTTGTGGACATAAAACTAATAAAATTATTAAAAATTCGAAATTCTGTGAAGTATAGTATAGTTCATCACAATTGAATAAGATTGACCACGTAGACTGGCATATGATCAAGTTATCTAAAAATATAGGCCTGACCTTGTGGACATCTCTGTGATCAGAGATACAAAAATTTATAAAACTAATAAAATTATTAAAAATTCTAAATTCTGTGAAGTATAGTATAGTTCATCACAATTGAATAGGATTGACCAAGTAGACTGGCACATGGTCAAGTTATCCAAAAATATAGGCCAGACTTTGTGGACATCTCTGTGATCAGAGATACAACAATTTATAAAACTAATAAAATTATGAAAAATTCGAAATTCTGTGAAGTATAGTATAGTTCATCACAATTGAATAAGATTGACCACGTAGGCTGGCATATGATCAAGTTATCCAAAAATATAGGCCAGACCTTGTGGACATCTTTGTGATCGGAGATACAACAATTTATAAAACTAATAAAATTATTAAAAATTCGAAATTCTGTGAAGTATAGTATAGTTCATCACAATTGAATAAGATTGACCAAGTAGACTGGCACATGGTCAAGTTATCCAAAAATATAGGCCAGACCTTGTGGACATCTCTGTGATCGGAGATACAAAAATTTATAAAACCAATAAAATTATTAAAAATTCGAAATTCTGTGAAGTATAGTATAGTTCATCACAATTGAATAAGATTGACCACGTAGGCTAGCATATGGTCAAGTTATCTAAAAATATAGGCCAGACCTTGTGGACATCTCTGTGATCGGAGATACAACAATTTATAAAACTAATAAAATTATTAAAAATTCGAAATTCTGTGAAGTATAGTATAGTTCATCACAATTGAATAAGATTGACCACGTAGGCTAGCATATGGTCAAGTTATCTAAAAATATAGGCCAGACCTTGTGGACATCTCTGTGATCGGAGATACAACAATTTATAAAACTAATAAAATTATTAAAAATTCGAAATTCTGTGAAGTATAGTATAGTTCATCACAATTGAATAAGATTGACCAAGTAGACTGGCACATGGTCAAGTTATCCAAAAATATAGGCCAGACCTTGTGGACATCTCTGTGATCGGAGATACAACAATTTATAAAACCAATAAAATTATTAAAAATTCGAAATTCTGTGAAGTATAGTATAGTTCATCACAATTGAATAAGATTGCCCAAGTAGACTGGCACATGGTCAAGTTATCCAAAACTATAGGCCAGACTTTGTGGACATCTCTGTGATCAGAGATACAACAATTTATAAAACTAATAAAATTATTAAAAATTCGAAATTCTGTGAGGTATAGTAGAGTTCATAACAATTTAATAAGATTGACCACGTAGGCTGGCATATGGTCAAGTTATCCAAAAATATAGGCCAGACCTTGTGGACATCTCTGTGATCAGAGATACAACAATTTATATAACTAATCAAATTATTAAAAATTCGAAATTCTGTGAAGTATAGTATAGTTCATCACAATTGAATAAGATTGACCAAGTAGACTGGCATATGGTCAAGTTATCCAAAAATATAGGCCAGACCTTGTGGACATCTCTGTGATCAGAGATACAACAATTTATATAACTAATCAAATTATTAAAATTTCGAAATTCTGTGAAGTATAGTATAGTTCATCACAATTGAATAAGATTGACCAAGTAGACTGGCATATGGTCAAGTTATCCAAAAATATAGGCCAGACCTTGTGGACATCTCTGTGATCAGAGATACAACAATTTATATAACTAATCAAATTATTAAAAATTCGAAATTCTGTGAAGTATAGTATAGTTCATCACAATGGAATAAGATTGACCAAGTACACTGGCACATAGTCAAGTTATCCAAAAATATAGGCCAGACCTTGTGGACATCTCTGTGATCAGAGATACAACAATTTATATAACTAATCAAATTATTAAAAATTCGAAATTCTGTGAAGTATAGTATAGTTCATCACAATGGAATAAGATTGACCAAGTACACTGGCACATAGTCAAGTTATCCAAAAATATAGGCCAGACCTTGTGGACATCTCTGTGATCAGAGATACAACAATTTATAAAACTAATAAAATTATTAAAAATTCGAAATTCTGTGAAGTATAGTATAGTTCATCACAATGGAATAAGATTGACCAAGTACACTGGCACATAGTCAAGTTATCCAAAAATATAGGCCAGACCTTGTGGACATCTCTGTGATCAGAGATACAACAATTTATAAAACTAATAAAATTATTAAAAATTCGAAATTCTGTGAAGTATAGTATAGTTCATCACAATTGAATAAGATTGACCAAGTAGACTGGCATATGGTCAAGTTATCCAAAAATATAGGCCAGACCTTGTGGACATCTCTGTGATCAGAGATACAACAATTTATATAACTAATCAATTTATTAAAAATTCGAAATTCTGTGAGGTATAGTATAGTTCATCACAATTTAATAAGATTGACCACGTAGGCTGGCATATGGTCAAGTTATCCAAAAATATTGGCCAGACCTTGTGGACATAAAACTAATAAAATTATTAAAAATTCGAAATTCTGTGAAGTATAGTATAGTTCATCACAATTGAATAAGATTGACCACGTAGACAGTCATATGGTCAAGTTATTCAAAAATATAGGCCAGACCTTGTGGACATCTCTGTGATCGGAGATACAACAATTTATAAAACTAATAAAATTATTAAAAATTCGAAATTCTGTGAAGTATAGTATAGTTCATCACAATTGAATAAGATTGAGCACGTAGACTAGCATATGGTCAAGTTATCCGAAAATGTAGGCCAGACTTTGTGGACATCTCTGTGATCGGAGATACAACAATTTATATAACTAATAAAATTATTAAAAATTCGAAATTCTGTGAAGTATAGTATAGTTCATCACAATTGAATAAGATTGACCACGTAGACTGGCATATGATCAAGTTATCTAAAAATATAGGCCTGACCTTGTGGACATCTCTGTGATCAGAGATACAAAAATTTATAAAACTAATAAAATTATTAAAAATTCTAAATTCTGTGAAGTATAGTATAGTTCATCACAATTAAATAGGATTGACCAAGTAGACTGGCACATGGTCAAGTTATCCAAAAATATAGGCCAGACTTTGTGGACATCTCTGTGATCAGAGATACAACAATTTATAAAACTAATAAAATTATTAAAAATTCGAAATTCTGTGAAGTATAGTATAGTTCATCACAATTGAATAAGATTGACCAAGTAGACTGGCATATGGTCAAGTTATCCAAAAATATAGGCCAGACCTTGTGGACATCTCTGTGATCAGAGATACAACAATTTATATAACTAATCAAATTATTAAAAATTCGAAATTCTGTGAAGTATAGTATAGTTCATCACAATGGAATAAGATTGACCAAGTACACTGGCACATAGTCAAGTTATCCAAAAATATAGGCCAGACCTTGTGGACATCTCTGTGATCAGAGATACAACAATTTATAAAACTAATAAAATTATTAAAAATTCGAAATTCTGTGAAGTATAGTATAGTTCATCACAATTGAATAAGATTAACCAAGTAGACTGGCATATGGTCAAGTTATCCAAAAATATAGGCCAGACCTTGTGGACATTTCTGTGATCAGAGATACAACAATTTATATAACTAATCAAATTATTAAAAATTCTAAATTCTGTGAAGTATAGTATAGTTCATCACAATGGAATAAGACTGACCAAGTAGACTGGCACATAGTCAAGTTATCCAAAAATATAGGCCAGACCTTGTGGACATCTCTGTGATCAGAGATACAACAATTTATAAAACTAATAAAATTATTAAAAATTCGAAATTCTGTGAAGTATAGTATAGTTCATCACAATTGAATAAGATTGACCAAGTAGACTGGCATATGGTCAAGTTATCCAAAAATATAGGCCAGACCTTGTGGACATCTCTGTGATCAGAGATACAACAATTTTTATAACTAATCAAATTATTAAAAATTCGAAATTCTGTGAAGTATAGTATAGTTCATCACAATGGAATAAGATTGACCAAGTACACTGGCACATAGTCAAGTTATCCAAAAATATAGGCCAGACCTTGTGGACATCTCTGTGATCAGAGATACAACAATTTATATAACTAATCAATTTATTAAAAATTCGAAATTCTGTGAGGTATAGTATAGTTCATCACAATTTAATAAGATTGACCACGTAGGCTGGCATATGGTCAAGTTATCCAAAAATATTGGCCAGACCTTGTGGACATAAAACTAATAAAATTATTAAAAATTCGAAATTCTGTGAAGTATAGTATAGTTCATCACAATTGAATAAGATTGACCACGTAGACTGTCATATGGTCAAGTTATTCAAAAATATAGGCCAGACCTTGTGGACATCTCTGTGATCGGAGATACAACAATTTATAAAACTAATAAAATTATTAAAAATTCGAAATTCTGTGAAGTATAGTATAGTTCATCACAATTGAATAAGATTGAGCACGTAGACTAGCATATGGTCAAGTTATCCGAAAATGTAGGCCAGACTTTGTGGACATCTCTGTGATCGGAGATACAACAATTTATATAACTAATAAAATTATTAAAAATTCGAAATTCTGTGAAGTATAGTATAGTTCATCACAATTGAATAAGATTGACCACGTAGACTGGCATATGATCAAGTTATCTAAAAATATAGGCCTGACCTTGTGGACATCTCTGTGATCAGAGATACAAAAATTTATAAAACTAATAAAATTATTAAAAATTCTAAATTCTGTGAAGTATAGTATAGTTCATCACAATTGAATAGGATTGACCAAGTAGACTGGCACATGGTCAAGTTATCCAAAAATATAGGCCAGACTTTGTGGACATCTCTGTGATCAGAGATACAACAATTTATAAAACTAATAAAATTATGAAAAATTCGAAATTCTGTGAAGTATAGTATAGTTCATCACAATTGAATAAGATTGACCACGTAGGCTGGCATATGATCAAGTTATCCAAAAATATAGGCCAGACCTTGTGGACATCTCTGTGATCGGAGATACAACAATTTATAAAACTAATAAAATTATTAAAAATTCGAAATTCTGTGAAGTATAGTATAGTTCATCACAATTGAATAAGATTGACCAAGTAGACTGGCACATGGTCAAGTTATCCAAAAATATAGGCCAGACCTTGTGGACATCTCTGTGATCGGAGATACAAAAATTTATATAACCAATAAAATTATTAAAAATTCGAAATTCTGTGAAGTATAGTATAGTTCATCACAATTGAATAAAATTGACCACGTAGGCTAGCATATGGTCAAGTTATCTAAAAATATAGGCCAGACCTTGTGGACATCTCTGTGATCGGAGATACAACAATTTATAAAACTAATAAAATTATTAAAAATTCGAAATTCTGTGAAGTATAGTATAGTTCATCACAATTGAATAAGATTGACCAAGTAGACTGGCACATGGTCAAGTTATCCAAAAATATAGGCCAGACCTTGTGGACATCTCTGTGATCGGAGATACAACAATTTATAAAACTAATAAAATTATTAAAAATTCGAAATTCTGTGAAGTATAGTATAGTTCATCACAATTGGATAAGGTTAACCACGTAGACTGGCACATAGCCAAGTTATCCGAAAATATGGGCAAGATCTTATGGACAACTCTGCGGTCGGCGATATAAAACTTTTAAATAATGAAAAAATTATTTGAAATTCCAAAAACTGTGAAATATATTATAGTTCATCATAATTGGATCGGCTTGGTGACATTGACCGCTATATGACTTAGCTATTCTGAGAAATGTGCGGGGCCTTCAAAACATTTCCAGGATCGGGGCTAAATAATTATTTAAACCATCAAAATTCAGTCAACTTTTAAATTATCTGAAATATAGTAATGTTCAACACAATTGGATGCTTTTGGTTAACGATATAAACAGATGGTCCACTTATCTGAAAAGGATGAAAAGAACTTGTTTTCTGATGAAAAGAATCTGTTTGGTGGTACTAAAAATCCAAAATTACAAAAAATTTAAATTTTCATATCATTTAAATTCCAATTGGAAAATAGCTAATTTAACAGTGTAATTTTTTGTTATTTTTTTTAGCATAAACTTCACACTCATACTGGCGGTTGGTCGATAGACAGATTGAAAAAATGCAGCAAACATGTCCGCTATCTCTTTGCCCTTTGAGGTGCTGATATTGTTGAAGGTCATATTGGTTGGGTACCCCCCGATTTCACGTTTAGACCTAAATTATTTCGAAAACTGTTTTTGATTTGTTCTAATTTTTCCTTGGATGCCAGCCAAATAAGACTTGTACTTAAATTTGAAATAGACATCAAATTCCTCACTGTGTTGTAGAAAGATCAGCTTGTCTGTTTCCAAACTTGATTTCATCGTTTTAGCATATACTTTACGTTTACGATTTTTTAGATTTATAAGCCGGTTATTGGAACAGGGGGGGTGAATACTTGGAGATTTGTTAGAAATAGGCACATGGAGTAAAACCCTCCCCAGATTATTAACAATGGAGTTAATTTGGTTTAAATTCAACGAACAAAATATTCTGCATCTGACAAGAACCAAATCGGATGAATTTCATGTATTAACGACTTCGTCTTCAATCGAATCGACGCATTCTGCATAATAATCACTGTTTGAATGAGGTGGTATATCCGCTGTGTAGATAAATATATATCGTTTGTTGATTTTGACCTTCACACAAATCTTCTCAACTCTTGATGGTACTAATGTTACTAGAATACTCACTAGTTTAGAATGCACGGCTATGATTTCACCACCGCACCGCCCGATTTCTTAGAGCTTGTTTCAAGTTTGCGGTCAGAACTGTTATTTCCCGACTTGAAGTAACTTCGGCTGATTACATAAATCAGGTAGTTTGTTTGAACAAAATTTGATTGTCTTCGAAACCATTTTGTTAACGTTCTGATAATAGTTTAGTCTTAGTTGTTTAGCTGTCAGTAATAAAGGTACAACATTAGTACATGTTAGGTGGCGCCCTTTCATCACTAGCGAGTAAAGCAAATCATCTTCAATGGGCGCGAAATAGTTAAATGAACGAGTGTGTCTCGATATCGCAACGATTGCATGTGGTAAACTACCAAATAGTTCATTCGAATGTTCATTGGTCCTTACACAAATAACATTTGGTGAAGTGAGACTTTGCGCCTCGTGAATCGTTAAGACTTTACTTGTTGGTCGTAATGTGAGCTGGGCGATTAATAATTCCTTATCCGCTTTGGTTAAAGTTAGATAAAGCGTATTATCTAGAATTTGAGATGTCCTGAGTTGAGTTTACATGTTAATTTGAGGATTGAGTTGGGCATTCAGTTGATAGTTGCGTTGAGCGTTGAAAGTTGAGTTGGAGTTGAGTTTGGGGTTGGGTTAAAGGTCGATTTGGGGTTAAGTAGTGGTTTAGTTGAAATTGAGTTGTGGTTGAGCGAGGGATATGTTGCGGAATTATTTCGACTCCAGGGTTTTGATATGGTGCTGAAGTATCTAGGCCTCTATCTAGGTCTGTGTGTTGATTATTAGGAGAATATTATTTATCACCGTGTAACGATATTATTGATTAGTATTTTTGAGCATAGAATGTCTCTGTAGTGTGCGCAGAATGTAAAACATAAATCAAAACGAGATTGATGACGCGCTTCTTGATTGTTATCTTTTGGTATTTTTAATCTTTGTATGGTAACCGTTGATGTCGTCCTTAAGAAAAACATGTTTGTGAACGGTATCCACTACAGGGTTTACTTAGAGGTTAAATTGAGTTGATTTGGATTAGCTTGAGTTGGGATTATGTGAGGGGTTCGGGTGAGTTGGTTGTTGAGTAGAGGGTTGGGTTGAGGTTGATTTGATGGTTTGCGTTGGGTATTGCTTTGCGATTGTGTTAGCGGTATATTTGGGGATTACTTTGGGATTGAGTTGTGGGTTGAGTTACGCTGGGTATTAATGAGTGGTTGAGTTAAGGGTTTAGTTGTATGTTAAATTGAGTTGATTTGAATTAAGGTCATTCACGGCCATTGAGTTTGGAGTTGAGTAGAGAGTTTCGATTTATTTCGAACTAGAGGTGAGTTCAAGTTGATTTGGGCTTGAGTTAGTTTCGTTGGAATGGCCTGAGAGGTTCAGTTAAAAAATTATTTGGCTGTTGATTTGGAGATTGGGGATTCATTTAATGATTTCGTGAGGTTGCAGCCTGTTATATTTTTTCTTGATTTAATTCACTTACAAATTAAATATGTTTGAACGATTTAAAGTGAAACTCCATATAGCTTTGTTTATTTGTAAATCTTACTCCAGATCTTCGTAGTTTTTTTTGTTGCTAAATCGCAACAAATACGAGTTATTTTAATTACTTGTGGCTTTTCTCACCACATTTAATCTTTTATCATTTAGTGAATTCAATTATACAACTATTGGTTAAATATCAAAATCCTGGTTTTTCCCTTTCATAAACAGTCCGTAAAAAATCCACCAAAATCCACACCATAATGCTATCACGAAAGTGGTACGTAGCCTTGATTTTATGGCGGATCACAAGATGTGTTTGAGTTTTTAACTTATGGTGATGCACGGAATGAATCTAGTATGTGGGCGGAAGGCGTGTTGTTGTTGAGGGCGAGTACTGTGATGGGTGGTTGTTTGTCTTGTGATGGAGTTGAAGCGATGTTGTGAAGGGTGTCGCGGGCTGTTTGAATGGAAGATTATTCGGGTTGATTTTGTTGGAGGGTGAGTGGTTTTGCTGATTGGACGGGGACCTTAGGATGGTTATACGGTAAGGGTGCTGATGTTGTTGTTACGCAAAGGGTGACATGACATTTATGGAGAATGAATTGGTTGATTTCGGAATTTTTGGGTTAGACCTTCCATGCGATTTTGGTGTTTGTAGTGGTGTCGATCGGGTCATGTGAGGTGTGGAACGTCTTTGATTGTATTGTGGATTTTGTACCTGATGAAAAGCTGAGCGCGGGAAGATAATTTTGCAAGTAGAGACCATTAGGGTGAGTGGAGTTCTGTGGCTAGAGAGGCGATCGATGTGGTTCGAGTGGGTGAATCGGTGCATGTGACTGTGGGTGATGAGTTTGAATAGGCTTGTGTTTATGGCTGTATGCATGGACGAGTGAACGGGTTTGCGTGCGGAGGAATTCGAAGAGGATCACGAGTAATACCTTCATTTGGTTGGGGCGGGATTGGGTTGAGTGGTGTGTAGAGGGAGGAGGTAGGGGTTATTCTATTTACTGATATGGTTAGATTTGTAGTCTGGTCTAGAGTTTTGGTTGTATTCCTGTCTCCAAGTACGGGTGATATTGGGTTTAGTTATGAAATTATTTGCGATTTTTAATTATGTCAATTTTCCATACATTTATATGTATCTTCTTTGTTTTACTAAGAACTTAATTGTTCAATTCGTTTTTGTTTTAAATTGATCTTCAATTTATAATTCGTACACTACAGTCATTAGTTTAAGGTTGTTTGTGAAATGGTGCATAATTTTAGGTGTTTGGTATCTGGTTAACATTGAAGTACATCCCCTAGGAATTGGGTGCTATTTAATGCGTTTCAGATTGAGACTAAGTTTGCGAAGTATCTTCTTCAGAAATCATTACTGACTAAACTATTGTCTTCTGTATAAGTTGCCAAGGTCGTTCAGAAATATATTCAGATATTTGAAGTTGCCAATGAATACAGAATATTGGCATTAAATTTATTTGTCGTACATAAATCTGTGGTCACAAGGCATAACCGCTTAAGTCGACTTAAGATAAAAATAATTTTCAGTGTGTAACGTTTTATAGCTCTTTTCTAACTTCACCAAATGATTGACTTAAGTGGTAAAGCCTTGTAGCCAAATGCTGTGGTCGCAAGCCGTAATAGCTTCAGTCGGAAAAAACGAAAATGAATTTAATATTCAACTTTTTCTACGTCTCTAATCAAATTTGACTTAAGCGGTTACGCCTTGTGACCACAGAAATGTTAATTTAAAATTTGTTTCAGAGAATAAAATTCAAACTTAATTAATACTAGAGTAACATTAGCTATTAAAAAATTATTAATGTAGATTTTATCTGATGGACATATTTGAAGAAGCTGAATGATCCCTCCAGGAACTTAAGCAGTAAATGAACTTGTTGTTGGAAATACTGTACTAACAAAAATATACTTACGATACTATCGATTACTTAGGTGTCTAGAGCCGTGTCGATTCTATATTACTAGCAATCCTTTTCTTTCCTTGTTGCCTTTGTTTTATGTAACGGGTGTAGGGTGGACCCGGCGAATTCTGGAAAGCTTACCTTATGCTTGGTCGTACACTCTGACTCAATCAAAACAATAAATAATTTTACATTTTTGCGGTTTTAGATGCTCATATTTATTCTCATGTGAGCTTTAAACGTGGTGTGAAATCATATTATGTTGTTGCTATTTTGTTATATTACGAAGTTATTGCTGTTTATATTTAGGCTTTGGTGTACCTCACTATAAAACTTTTATCGGTTGAGGTGCGGTTGGTTTGGTTTTGTCACTTTCTCGTTGTGATATTTGTTTGTTTGAGGGTTGAGATTGTAACCGTTTCGGTTGTTGCTCCTTCGTCGGATAAGAACGCGTACAAGTTTGAAGCTGCTTTTTATTTTCATTGTTATGCTGGGATATGATTTAATATTTTAAGGCATTAATATAAAAAGCATAGATTTTACAAATATTTTTACGTACTGGGCGTCTGACAGCTGAAAAACATCGTCATACAAATTTCTTACTAATTTTCTGGTTTTATTTCTGTTATTGGTATCATTTAGTATATTACAATAAAATGCAACTGTATCCATAATTAAATTATTTTAATAATATTTGCAATAATTTTTAGATTTAAATAATTTTTTTACAATTTGTCGAATAAAATGACAAAATATCAAAACATAGACAGCTGGAGAAATTGCAGTCTTCATCATTATCATTACGGATCGATACCGCAGTTTTCCAGCATTTAATAATGCTTATACAAATCAGACAAGTTGTATAATCGGCGTGAATAAAACGGCATAGAAATAAAATACAAAGACATAATCTATGTCAAAAACTACTTACCCTCGGCACTGAACGCCGCTCTTACTTTGGCCCTTCATATTTTCAATGACGACACTGATTTCGTTTAATTTCAAATAAGTTCTTATGGTCAGTCCAAACTTTGTCAATTATTCGCCTTATTGAAACTAACAAAGTGTTCTTTAATTGATAAAATCGGTAATCTGGCGCCCTTATTGATAAGCGCTTTCGCTGGCCCCCCAATCAATATCGCAGTTCGCTTAGAGTCCTGCGTCTATATCTGGCATAATATCCTTTTCTTTTTGCTTTGCCAGTTTGGGCTTCGATACACACCGGTAAAAATTAGGTAACTGATGAGGCTGATCGCTTTTTTCTGTGATATTTTTTATTTCTACCTTTGTTTTCTTTATACATATGTATATGTAACAATTTGTTAATACAGCATGTGTGTGTTGTGTTTTGTATTGTATGTTGGTTAAAATTAATGGTGTATATTAGAAGTTTTACTGAATAGTATGGTGGAAATACGTAGTTTTTAGAAGCTGCATCGAAATTAAAAAAATGTTTGTATCTCATCTGATAAAGATCCAATGAAACGTTCGGGTAACTGAAAGAATTGAGTTAACGTAAAAGAGAAACCGGACTATAAATATTTAAGTGTTTAATATGTCGGTCAATAACACTGTGTACAGCATCTGTCTCTTGTATTGCTGAATGACCCGGTTCGGAAAACTTCTGCACAATGCTATCTATATTTGGATGCCTCGATAAAAAGTTTAAAAATCGAAGTTAAACGATTTTTATTTTGGGGAATACAGAGATAATTGTGATTTATAACTATGGATGAGACTTGGATCTACCACCATGATCCTAAACTGAAACAAGAACGTTTGCAATGGAGTGAAGCTGGTTGTTCAGCTCCAAAACAGTTGAAGTCAGAACGATCGGCAAAAATGGTCATGGCATCAGTTTTTTGGGATGCAAAAGGGATTTTATTGATTGATTGATTATCTTAAAAAAGGTAAAACAATTAATTCTAAATATTAGTGGAACCTTTTTAGACCAGTTGGATAAAAAATTCGTGAAAAAAGGCCCGCTTGCACGTGTTCACACGAGTCATTTGACGATGTCTAAATTGAACGAATTAAAGTCCGAATTGCTTCAACAAGCGGTTTTCGTCGAATGAAGAGGCTATTGTAGCCGTGGAACAGTATTTTGCAGAGCTTCCGGAAAATCATTACGGAGATTGTATAAAATTATTGGAGGATCATTGGAATAAGTGTATTGAAGTTGAGGGAGATTACATTGAATAAAAAAACTAATTTGATTAAAAAATTCACATTCTTTAATTTTTGCTTTCAATACTTTTCAATCAACCTGTATTTATCACAAAATTTTAAATTATTTTCACAAATCAATATTTTCACTTCACTTAGCAAATTAATAATTGAATATAATAGTAATATTAACGTTGATTTAACAACACTCAAATTCAAAAATATCCGAATACTAGCAACTTTAGAAGACCACAGTTGAAAGTAAAATAAAAATCCTAATTTTAAAAGGAGCAAAATACTTACCTTGCTCATAAAAAAAATGTCCATTGCCTTGTAGATAAAAAATTTGAACATCTATTTTATGTCGTGGAGTGGTTGAATACATAAGAAACAAAAAAAAAAAAAAAACTAAAAACCAACAGCAAGATAAAAATCATAACTGTTTACTGAAACACTGTAAGGTATAAGCTAATACATGTTTATGTATCATCAAAAATGATTTAGAAACCCGCAATGAGATATAGAACCCTAACATTTTTTTTTCTTATTGAGACGTCTATTTAATATTTACATTAGCCTATGATTTAACACTTACAAATCGAATACAAAGGAACATTCTAAAAGATGTAAAAAAAGGAGACTTGTTCTATATAAGCACAATATTTTGATAAAAGGTTTTACTTCAATTGCGCTAAATATAATTTTAAATAATATTTTTTGGAAAAACTAGATCCATTACTCATTATTCTTAGAGAATTAAACACTCGCCGTGCAAATTTAAATATTATTAGGTGAGTTGCAAATATTTGATTATTGTCTCTTGTCCTGTCACGGTTGTCTATCCAAGTCACCGCACGTAGGCGAACCCCGAGTGAAACAGCCGAAGAGGTTTAGGAATACAAATATAAACTTCTCTTTGGAATGACAAGCTTCGTCCGAGTATTCGGATATCCAGAATTTTTTTTGTATGAATTCAAGTTTCTCTCGCTACACAAACTTCTTTTCTATAATCAAATTTGCCAAGGCAGTTTAACGTTCAACATTGTTTTCAACTTTTTTTTTCTGCATTTTCGCTTGTGTTCCTAACAGTAAAATATTAAAATATTTAATTTTATTTTACGCTAGACGACATACATACATACATTCGACTGAAACACCATAAAATCGTTTTGTGAATTGCTCGCTTTTTACGATCATTCAAAAATATATTGTTTGCAATTTCATTACGTTATAATATACCTTATCGTGTCCATCACTGCCACAAAAACCACCATACGATTATAATTTTATTTTATTTTGTTTTCATATTGCTTCCATTTTACCTATTTAGATACGTTCTAATATTTTTTATTAGGATTCGTTTTTTTTTTGTTTTTAATTACTTTCATTAAGCTAAGTGAGTGAAACTTAATTAGGTTTAGTTTTTTTTTTTTTTTAATTTCTAGTTGGTTGTGTTGTATCATATGTATTTTGACAAATTGCCAGTTTACGTGCTAAACATAAAAACGGTTTCTCCTATTCTTGATAAACGCAAAGTATAAATTTAAATAGTAAAAAATTAAAAATAAAGTAGAAAAAATTAAAATAAATTAAATATTATTCATGTCTTGTTTTAATATTTAACGTTTTTTACTTTTTTGTTATCGCTGTACGTATGATAAAATATTATATGAGATTTTTAGTTTTGAATTAATGTTGAATGTTTTCAATTTTATGTACATATTTTGTATCAACCATTATGGAGTAGTATCGTTGTTAAGGAATAGCAAGCACCCACCTTGATTATTATATGAGATCAATAACATGCAATAATTTTACAAAATATTTTTTTTTTAGTCAACTCGATAAAAAAATTTATTATAGATTTTATATTTTGTTGTTTTAATTCGAATACATTTTTTTTTTTTATATACATAAATACAAATATTATACATTTTGCCACACCTGTTTTATATGAATTAATGGTTCGGTTTTTATTTTAATTGCCTTGTAGTACAGATAACATCGAATTAGATAAAAATTCCTTTTGTTAGAATTCCAAAACCATTATTTTGGAAGCATAACATTTTTATGAACAGTTTTAAGGGCGATTGCTGGCCCTCGATGTAATTGCAATCAACAAGCTAATAGAAACATTACTAACTTCAATCGGTTAATTACTTTCGTTTTGTTTGGAGGATTTTGCTAAAACATTTTAAATCAATTCGTTGGCTCGCATTCTAATGATGTGTGCCTTCTGTCGGCTTCTTGAGTAAATTTTAGAATTTTCATGTCAACAGTGCTTGGATTATGCATTACTGCATAATATTTAAATTTGCACGGCGGGTGTTTAATTCTCTAAGAATAATGAGTAATGGATCTAGTTTTTCCAAACAATATTATTTAAAATTATATTTAGCGCAATTGAAGTAAAACCTTTTATCAAAAAATTGTGCTTATATAGAACAAGTCTCCTTGCATCTTTAGAATGTTCCTTTGTATTCGATTTGTAAGTGTTAAATCATAGGCTAATGTAAATATTAAATAGACGTCTCAATAAGAAAAAAATGTTAGGGATCTATATCTCATTGCGGGTTTCTATATCATTTTTGATGATACATAAACATGTATTAGCTTATACCTTACAGTGTTACTGTAAACAGATATGACTTTTATGTTGCTGTTGGTTTTTAGTTTTTTTTTTTGTTTTGTTTCTTATGTATGCAGTTCACCGTATTCAACCACTCCACGACATAAAATAGATGTTCAAATTTTTTATCTACAAGTCAATGGACATTTTTTTTATGAGCAAGTTACGTATTTTGTGTTGAAGTTTAAGTGAAATGAAAAAACTAATAATAATAAGAAGTAAATAAGATTTATCATTACAATTAATAAATTCCAAACCAGAGAAAACCATTTCGGAAATTTCTTGTTAATTGTCATTAATAATTTTTTTTATTGTTTAAATCGGTTTACAAAAATTTATAATTAATTTAATCAAGTTTATTGAACAATAATAAAAAAAATATAAAATAAATAAAGTTAGAAGAACAAACGAAAAAAAGGCGTAAAACAACAAAAATAAGAAAGTGGTAGTTAGAAAGTGTCATAGTGCTAAGTGCCGTAAGAACTTCTTTTTAATTGTATGGTTTACCATTAAACGCTATAATATATCGAATTAAAAGAAATAAAAAAAAATACAACTTTCTGTCTTCGTATACATATTAGGGGCGCGCGCCTTAATGCCGACTGCTGCATCTCATCAATCAACAAATAAAATCTAAAGGCTGCATCATAGAGAAGTTTTTTTAAATTTTTTTATATACAGGGTGGCTGAGACCAAATGTTACTAACTTCACTCTGCTGTCATTTGTGTAGTTGTCATTTTCGCGCATTAATTTTTTGACAGATTGAAGTTTGGTTAGTTGTTTATATGTGGTCAATAAATAATTGTTCTAAATTAATATCTTAATAAAAAAATCGTAATGGAATTCAAACGTAATAGTGTAATTGCACTGTATTTGGGTGGAAATTCACAAACAGCAATAGTTCGTCAGCTCCAGCATTTGAATGTGAATAAAATGTTTGTGTATCGAACCATAACTCGATACAACGAAACTGGTAGCATCGCTAAACGCAACAGAGGTGGTCCTAAAAAGACAGCAACATCAAAAGAAATGATACGAAAGGTGAAGAAACGAATCCAACGAAATCCTCGTCAAAGTGCCAATCAATTAGCCGCACGTCTACATGTTTCACGATACAGCATTCAAACCATATTGAAAAATGAACTACACTTGAAGCCCTACAAGATACAAAAAGTTCAAGATCTTACGGAGGCACAAAAAAAAGTTAGGCTTGAAAGAACACGAGCATTGAAGGCTTTGGCCGAACGTGATGAGATTCCAAAATTTGTCTTTTTTGATGAGAAAATTTTCACCATTCAACAGCATGTGAATAAACAAAATGATCGTCTTTGGTTAGAGGACAAGTCCAACGATAATTTGGACACAAGAGTTGCCATGCGCAAGCAATCACCAGCTTATGTTATGGTTTGGGCTGCAGTTACTGCAGATGGACGCACTCCTCTGGTTTTCATCGAACATGGAGTCAAGGTAAACCAAGAGATGTACCGCCAAAAGATCCTAAACGATGCTTTGCTACCTTGGGCACGTAAACACTTTGGTACGAACCGTTGGACATTCCAACAGGACTCGGCACCATCACACAAAGCTCGAGCGACACAGCAATTTTTACAAAATTGCGTTCCGCGGCTGATTTCGTGGAAAGAATGGCCACCATATTCACCAGACTTGAATCCCATGGATTTCTCCATATGGTCCATTTTGGAGAGTAAGGTGTCCACTAAAAAATACGAAAGTGTTGATGCATTGAAGTCAGCTCTTGTTCGAGAATGGAATAAAATTCCGCAAGCCCACGTTCGGTCAGCATGCAATGCTTTCTATGGAAGACTGAATCAAATAATCAAAGCCAAAGGAGGTCATATCGAGCAGTAACATGTTTTTCATAAAATGTAATATGTTTTCAACATATTCCACGAAATTTCAATAAAAAATAATCAAAATTAAAAAAATTACAGCGTTTTCATTTGGTAACACTTGGTCTCAGCCACCCGTACATTATTTTTATATTTGTACATTGATTTTTTTAATATATAAATGTTTTGCTTATTGCAATTATTGTTAGGGTAGTTTAAAAATGTTTATTTCTAGCATTGTTTGTTTTTCATTTCTTTTGTTTTTCTTTATTGTACTGAAACATATATTTTTTGATTGGTGTTGGTTACGAAATTAAAAAGAACCATTTTTTTCTTCTCATCGAAGAAAGTTAAGAAAATGAGATAATCTGAGAGAGTGTTTGAGGATGAGTTTGGGTAAGCATGTCGGATCATTGATAGGTAAGTTATCAGAGTCAATCCTTCTCCGCGGTTACCTGTGACCCACACATACTCTAAAAAACCCAATGCCATCACTCTGAAGCTTAGCCAGCAATCCAATCAGATTCAATTTCTGATGATAACGAATGTGAGTTGGAGGAATTAATTTTTTTGTTTTCGATTTTTCATTAAATTTCGATAATGTGTGTCCTTCAGCTCATAGCAAGTGTTACAAGCTGCTACAACTCTTTGACTTTAATTTAAACATCAAGTAATTTTTAATTAATTTTCCTACTCTCTTTAGGTGATTTTTGCGCGGTATTTGCAAGAGTTAGGTAGTAACGTTGATTGAGTATATTATAGATATTATCACTGCGGAACACAACAACAACTTAAATTTTTTGTTTCATCTTTCACATGGCCAACGAAGAGCAAATCAATTTTGATTTTGGTTTAAGAAGAACAAAGCCAGGTTTCAATAAAACAATGCAGCTAGAAAGGAATAAAAACAATTTTTGGTTTTTATTATACTAACACTAAACCAAAAAACATCATGCTTTATAAAAAAATCAAATGTTTTACTCTTTCTTTCACAAGCAATAAAGAAAAATAAAATCAAATGTTTTACTCTTTCTTTCACAAGCATTAAAGAAATATAAAATCAAATGTTTTACTCTTTCACAAGCATTAAAGAAATATATATTTTTCCTTGAAGTTTTAAAAAAATTAAAAAATAAAATATTAACACGTTGAAGCTCAATTTACAATAGTTTGTTGTATAATATTTGACTAATATCGATATCCTAAGGAAAATGTATAAACCAATGCTTTAAGATATTAAAAGCAAACGAAAAATAAAAACAATTGCATCACTTGATGTATTGTTTTTTTGTTCGTTTTCAGTAGCATCCTTTTTATTGTATGTATTCAGTTGTTTTTTTATCAAACGTGAGTCAGACAATTTAATTATTAATTGTTTTCTTTAATTATTACGAAAATGGAATATTGGGCTATAGTAAACTTCTCGGGGGTACATGAATTAAATAAATTTTTCAATAAGAAAAATTAAAAAATAATAAAAAAATAATAAAAAAAATAAAAAGAAAACAATAAAAAAATATTTAATATTTAAATTAAAAAATTATTATTTTTTAATTTTTTTATTTTATTTTTTAATTTTCCTTAATGAAAAATTTATTTAATTTATGTACCCCCGAGAAGTTTACTATAGCCGAATATTGTTCATATTTCAACTGCAATAATAAGAAAGCCTACTGGACTCCACGGTTTTTAATTCCCCACGACAACCGGCGTGATATTTGGTTTAAAAATTCTGGCAACAAAAAACTATTTTCGCTTCCGAAAAATAAAAAAGTTTATTTATGTGCCGATCATTTTGATCCAAAATTTATAAACCAAAGTGCATTTAAAACCAGACTTAGTATGTTTGCCATTCCAAAACATTATATAAGTGGTAAAAGTGATGTTATGCCCCACAATACAATAATTAACCATAATTTTAATATATGTGATAATAACAAAAATCAAGTTAAAGAACAATATATTGACCATGAAACAGAAAGTGTTGTGCTAAAAGTTAATAAAGAAAATCATCCCAAAACGTTCTGCAATCCGTTTAAAAATTTAACACCAACAACAAATAATTTTATAAATGAATCTCAGTTTCCATTACCAGAAATTCTAAAAAGTAGTAGTTCTAATTTCAATTATTCCAATATTATTAAGTATCAAGTGCCGACGGTTGAATTATTACTATCTCCAAAAAAGAAAAAAATTAAACCAAACCAAATTTTAAAAAATGAGACCCAATGTGTTTTAAATAAATTGATGGCCGGCAAAAGTGATAGTGTCAAAACCTTTGTAAAAGTCCAAACCATTCACACGCCAAATTCTAAATGGGCTCCGGAAGAGAAAGATTTGTTTCTCAAATTTCATTATCGGTCGCCAAGTTTCTATAAATTTTTATTAAAAGAAGGGTTTACGCTACCGAGCCCTAGTACAATTATTCGGTGGTACAATACCATCGAATTTTCGACCGGAATTTCATTACAAATCCTAAAAATGCTAAAGGAGAAATTCAAAGACTCATCTGAACTTGAGAAACGCTGTGTGCTTGTATTTGATGAAATGAGTATCAAAACCGAATTGGAGTATAGTTCGAAAGAAGACATTGTGTACGGTTTTAGTGACCTAGGTGAATTAGGTCGAGAAAGATCATTTTCGGAGTATGCTTTACTGTTTATGTTGAGAGGACTAAATAAACCTTGGAAACAAGTAAGTTTTTATTTTTTATAACGATACACGTTTTATAAAATTTTTTGTTATTGAATATAGGTAATTGGGTATTATTGTGGCAGCGTTCGAGGAATTCAGCTATCAGAGATATTAAAATCAACGCTTGCTATTTTAATTCACAATGAAATAGACGTACACGCCGTAATTTGCGATTAAGGATCACCAAATAGGACAGCTTACAAGCAGCTAGGTGTAAATGTGTCTGAGCCATATGTTGATATGTTACAATAATGAATAGAAAAATATTCTGTTTATACGACGTTGTACACCTATTTAAAAGTTTTCGAAATAACCTTTTGAAATCAAATTTTTTGATAGGACAGGATGAAGTGTCATGGTGTGTTTTAGTAAAGCTTTTTAATAGTGAAAATAATGTAATAAGATCTATGCATAAACTGACTGGGGCCCACATTAAGCCTGATTCAGGGTGAAACTGGCAACACAAGTTTTCAGTCATCATGTATCAACAGCTATATATGCTGCAGCACACACAGAGTTGTTTAGCGCAAGCGAAAAACCAATAGCCCTTAGCACCGCAAATTTTTTTTTTTCGATTAAATAAATTATTTGACAATTTAACCAGCAAAACAAAATATTCGTCAAATCCAAATAACAATGCTTTATCTGAGGAAACAGAAGACATTTTGGAAAATTTAAAAGAATCAATTCAGTGGTTATCTACATGGAAGAAAACAAACGGCGCAGGTGAATACTGTTTCTCTGGTATGCAACAGAGTATTAATGGAATTTTGCAGCTTTGGGATGTAATTAAAACTACTGATCAAAAATACATTTTAACGGCTAATTTAAATTCCGATTGCTTAGAAAACACTATTTCGGTAATTAGGACTAATAGAGGATCTTACGAACGAAATCCATCAGCCCTTCGCCTGCATACAAATTTAAAAGAAATGTGTTTTTATCACATGATGACCAGCGACACTACTTCTTACAATCAGTCCGATGCACGCGTGTTACTAAATATGGAAGACATTTCTAGTAAGATATAAATATGACTTTATTTGCATTCACTTCTAGTTTTCCAAAACTATTTGTGCATTTTGTATCTATAGAAATTTATGATTATTTAATTTTCCATATTTTAAGGTTTGACAAACGCCAGTAGTCATGATTTTCAAACTACAGATGAAGTTGCGGATAAAATTCCTTTACAATTTATTCCTTTAGATGTAAACAATTCTGGTAATTTAATATTCGTTTTCACTTTTATAAATAGTAAACGTGAAAAAGCATATAAATATGTATTATATATACATACGTATATTCACTTTTATACAATCTCTTTAAGGGGGTATTAGCTTCATATTGACAAATAAAAAGGCTCATTTTTATTATTTTTTTTAACGAAATCGTTATTACTTATATAAAAATAGATTACATCATGTTGTAGATAAATGTTTCAACTCCTAATTTTTTTTTTTTTTTTGTGCGTCATGGATCCTGGACGATTCTTTTTTTACGGCAACGTGAAAAGAAATTTCAAAACGGTACGTATGATTCCTCGTCATTGGATAGTCTGAAACAGAAAAGGTTAACGGGATATTAAAGGTAACATGTAAATACTAAGCATTGAACCTATAAAAGTGCATTTTCAATAAAACCTCAATTTTTGGAACGCGATTTAAATCGAAATTTTAGCGATTTTTTCGCACTTTTTTAAAAAAAGAGCGCCTAATATGGGCATATCAATAAAAAAATTATTTCATAGGTTCAATGCTTAGTATTTACATGTACCTTTAATATCCCGTTAACCTTTTCTGTTTCAGACTATCCAATGACGAGGAATCATCCGCACCGTTTTGACATTTTTTTTTTCATGTTGCCGTCAAAAAAAGAAGCGCCCAGGATCCATGACGCACAAAAAAAAAAATTGGGAGTTGAAACATTTATCTACAACATGATGTAATCTATTTTTATATAAGTAATAACGATTTCGTTAAAAAAATAATAAAAATGAGCCTTTTTTTGTCAATATGAAGCTAATACCCCCTTAAAAGCAAATATTTAATTTGTATTTTTTTAATTCCAACTACAGGTATTGTACCTCTTCAACTCGGACCGCTGGATGAGAATCACGAGGAAACCAATTATTGCGAGTATGACGTCTCTGACTTCGAAGATGAAATTCAATTAGACGATGCAGAACCTGATCTTGAAGAAGAAAAAGAATTAAGTTCGGGCCAAACAATCAACAATATGTCAATGGTCTATTTTAGCGGATATATTGCACACGCTTGTCTAAAAAAATTAAAATATCCACGTTGCGAAAGTTTTATGACTTGCGAAAATGCTAATACATCCGCAGCTCACAATTTATTAATAGACTCACATCAATTTGGAAGTAATATCAGTGGTGGTTTAAAAGTTCCTACTCTGAAATTTATAATTGTAACAAAAACAGTAGTCAACATTTTCACAGAAAATTTTGAAAAATTTTGTTTCATAAAAGATTTATTAAAAAATTTATTTGGAAGGTGTAAATCAATTAAAATTTCATGTACGGATGATCTACATAAAGACATTATAATCCAACATATTCTCAAAGTACTCATCCGAGCGAAAATTAAAATTATTAATTCCAAAGCAAAAAATTCTAAAAAAAAATTGAAAAAATTTGATATCATCAACCATTTATAAATAGAAGTGATAATTAATACGAATATTGAATTGAAATTGAAATAAATCTGAATAATTAATAATTAATTTTGTTATAATTTTTCGTGTTTGTTTTATTAACGTTCTGCAAACTTGAAAATTTCAGATCATTCATATAAAATATTAAATAATGAGTATCAACTGAGATTGTAACTAGCCCTGAAGTTATGATTCCTTATAATCCTAACTTAAGAATTTAAACCAAATTTAATTTCAAAATTATTTAGAATTGATTTTATTATATGGTAAAATAATTAGTAGAAAGTAATTACTTTCAAAATTAAAACTAAAATTAAAAATAAAATTGTCAATATTTTATTAAAAAATTTAGGTTTGTTTAGGTTTTTGTTTATGTTAATGAACTTTTTCCAATATAATTAAATTGTGGAACGAAAGCAAATACAAAACAAACGAAAAAATTAAAACAAAACAATGAAAACCGAAAGATACATCCATTTACACTAATATTAATACAAATATTATAAAGAAAAAACTATTTTGCAGTTTCTAAGCTGCTAGAAGAGCTAAACTAGTTTCAAACAATTTTGTCTCTATCTATAAGCGACAGTGGAGACGTTACTCGATCGTAGCGGCGAAAATCTCGGTGGTATTATCTTAATGTATTCAATCAACGGTAGTAACAATGTGTTGTGAATTTGTAGATATTATGCTGTATATTAATAATAATAAATAAAATAACTATGTTAATGGGACTTTTCTCGACTTACAGTTCATTTTTTTAAAAAGTAAAGGTTTTTTTTAAGTAAAAAAAATATTATTTCCCATAATTGTTACATTCTTTCAAAAAAAAAAAAAACATGGCTAAGTGTGCAAATTAAAATCGGGGCTATAACTTGCGAAATATAATGAAAAGGGTGAAAAGGGGTCACCAACATTACTCAAGAAATTGAAAACGTAATAACTTGCAATGTTTTACAGATAGACCCACACTTTAAAGGAATTTTTGCGATAATTTTACATAAATATTCCGAATTTTCAGGCCGGTCACTTGCCGACGAACACATTGTATTTCATATTGAGAATAGTATAAAAAACATGAACCTTAATTATTTTGGCAGCACCAAATATCATTTATAACTAATTCTCAGTTCCCAAACTGAAATATGTACTCTTTTTGCAAAGCATTTTCAATCAGTCTATGAACAAGACAATAATTCGTACAATGTTTTCAGTAATACAAATACTCAAAAAACATTGATTTCTTGCTTATTGGTTTTTGCTTGACTGGTATCGCTAGTTCATAATAAAGGTAGCGGTCTTGATCAATTACCGAATTTATTTTTGAAGAATCTAAAGGACGTTTTTGTTATGTCTGCAAATCATTATTTAATGAATCATTTTTACTGCCGATCCATAAGAATGGGGACAGAGCTAATATTGAGAACTATAGACCTATGTATATCCATATTGAACTCGGTTGCCAAAGTATTTGAAAAATTGATTTACAATATTGTTTTTTGTAAAATTAACAACCAAATTATTACAAAGCAACATGGTTTTTTCTTAAAACGCTCTACATTAAGCAATCTTACTGAGTTTTCTGACATTCCTTTCAAGACAGAAGCTGGTAACGGCCAAATGGAATGTATATACACAGATTTTTTCAAAGCATTCGTTAACGTGTGCTATTCTATCTTAGTACATAAGTCGGAGGCCTTTAACATACATCATTCGTATTTAAATAATAGAATTCCGGCTGTTAGATTAAATGGTTTATTACTACAGAAAGGTTAAATAAAACTGGAGGGTGCCTGGTATCCAGAGTCCGCATACTTTAGACTGATTAACCTATCAGCCACTCATCCATCGGCGTATTCTGTTCGATCTTGGATTAAGGTTTTTGTAGAGATTTTTCTCCTTTAGCGCCGTACTTTAGCCTGTGCCAAATGGCTAAAAATGTGCCAAATGGCCTTAGTTACCAGTGGTTGCCACGAGGAGGCAGCACGTACACTTGCGAATTGTAAATAGGTTACCCCTTACACAATTGTACCCATCACGCAGTTACCTAGGACTGAAAGGTTAAGGAGCTGATGGATTAATCTACTCAACTTTGGTCACCCCCTCCGATGGACGCCAAAACCACCTTCCAAGTAAATGTAAAAAAAAGCGTGTACGGTGGGCCCGGCGTCAAAAATTCTTAGAATTACTGGCAGATCTTGCTAAATGCTTGGTCGTACATTCAAAATCAATCAATCAATCAATTACAATATATGAGTTCATCTGTTAAACTTCGATTTTTTTTATTTAAATTTTTTTAGTATGGTTTTAATTAAGTTACTGATTCAGAGTGAACTTTTAAATGGTGCATATTTTATTGAGAAAACCAATTTCGTATATTGTAGAAAAATGGTACGGTTATAGATTCAATTTTAATATTACTTTCAATCCCTAGTAAATTGCTATAAAAGTACGAGTAAAATTGTCATGAAAGTAATATTTGTTACTAAAACTGCTAAGCTTAGGTAAAATGTACTCTTTAATTTCAATTAGTGTAAAAAAGTTTAAATTAGACTTCGAATAATTGCGAAGTTACTTAGGTGATAACAGTCATTACAAAAATCGAGTGCTATAACAGAGCAATTTGCGCAATCGTCTACTGTTGCGACGATTCAACCAATAACCTAACATTATTTCATCATGTTGTATGCTAATTTATTGTATTAAATCGATTCGATTACCACTTCAGTGTGTTAATTTCAATTTGATACAATCAGTAGGCGAGTCATGAAAAATAAACCGTAAAAATGACCAAACAACGAAAAAATTTCAATAAAATTACCGCGCCTAAAAAAGATTTCTAAAATAAGTAGTTTAATTTGACCATGTTGTTTTGTTATATATCCTTATGAATTTAATTTTTAACCTCCTCATCTTCTAAAATTAGAATATAAATTATGTATATGGTTATATTATACGTACATGTAGCATTTATGCGTACATTTTATTTAATTAAATGTGTATCTGTAGAAGTACTATATACCGAAAATAATAAACTTTAATCAAATTAAAAAATCCACTAAAATATTAATACATATAATGTTAGTTAGAAATTATCACGAGATAGTTAATATAACAAATTATTACCATCACTCTCATACTAAATTAAAATTAAATTGGGCTATTATATGTTACCTTAAAATGATCAATAAAATTAATCACCTGAGCTTGGTGAATATACGAGCATGTATAATATTTCATATGTACTACCCAGTAATAAAACTACCCTCCACTCTACATTTGTGTTTTTTTTTTATACTTTTACAGTTTTAAATAACATAATAGTTTTGAGTAATAAAAATCATCCAATCCCATTTTTTTTTTATAGTATGGTGTACACTAATTTATTGTTACAGAAGTGGTTACATACATAAGTATATGAGAATTTGTGTGATTAAAATGAATTAATCTTCTAAACAAATTTAACATGCAAGAGGTATCGATGACGACTCTATTTAACAAAAGCAGATGTTAGTTTGAATTTTATCTTTTGTTGTTCTATAATCTTGTAGACCGGCCTCTATTAATAGTTCTATAGTTAATTAGATTAAATTACTGTGATGAAAATACGGTGGTTGAATTATTTCTATGTGCATGTATACCCTTATGGGACCCTTTAAAATGGTTGATTTTCCAGATTAGTGCATATTTAAAAAAACAACAAAACTTCTAAATGCAACATTCTTATTTAAGTGTAATCCAACTTCCGACCTAAGGAGAACTCGGGGCTTTTTACATATGCTACAAAATCTGTAAGAGAAGCCTTTTTTAGTAAATTATTCTAATAATATAAAAATTTTACCAATATACACACTACGCATAACCAAATTTATAACAAATTTGGCGGAACGATGCCGCGGTAAAAAAGCCACCCTACTAACATAAAGTGTATTGCTTTCAGCATAAGATAAGTTAGAACGTTATTCGCGTATTGCTTCAAGCGATCGGTCTTCGGTAACATTTGATATAGGCCAATGATCTACTGTTTTACTCAGAAACTCAGGTTCATTCCACCACATTGTTGACCGTACTAATTTATCAGGTGAGATTCCTCGAGATGACAGATCTGCAGGATTTTGCTTTGTCGGTACGTATTTCCAATTCACCGTTGGTATTCTTTTTAAAATTAATGCTGTACTGTTTGCTACGAATGGTTTCCAGCGACGTGGTGGATCTGCCAGCCAACTAAGCACTATTTTGGAGTCAGGCCATGCGTAAATTTCTGTTGAATTATACAAACTACTGCTGATAAATTCTATTAATTTCGACAGCAATGCTGCAGCACAACGTTCTAATCGTGGTATACTAGTTTGGCTAGTACACCACTGCACCGTATGCTGATTAAGATGCATCACTAAATGCATGTAACTGGATTGATTGTAACTCTGAAGTAGTCGTTAATAAATTCGTTGCCATTTGTTGGTAATTTGATTCGGCAAGGTGTCATCCCAATCCACATTTAGTAACAACAGTTTTGCATCAATATTTTGCACGTTATAGTGGTTGGTATTACCGAACCAAATGGATCATATAGCTTCCCAAACTCCGACATTATTTTGCGTTTTGTCCAAACTTCCTTGGCTTCAATTCTGTTAATCTTAAAGCTAAATGTGTCTGTACCGGCGTGCCATAGTACACAAAGCGTTTTCGTCGTTTCATCCTTCTCAATTAATTTTGGATCATTCTGAGTTTCATCTACTGGGAAATGTTGAATCAAATTCGATTGAATTGGATTTCCTTTACGTAACTTAAATCCATGAGGTTTCAACAAATTGAAAATTTCATCTTTAAGTCTTTAAGTGACAACGCCTCTGTGTGGTATTTACCTCTGTGAGTAAATCGTCCATGTAAAAATTATTCATAATCCGTTTAGTTGCTTCTGGATATACTTTACTGGATTTATTTTCAATTTCCTGTAAGGTTCTAACCGCTAGAAAGGGTTCATGGGACTGACATAGGTTAGTGTCGTAAGCGTGTATAATTTAATATCATCAAGATCATTTTCACGCCATAAGATTAGTTGGAAGTTTGAATCATCATGTTCAACATTAATTTGCCGGTACATTTTCTCAATATCGGCTACGAAAGCTACTAACGGAATCCGAACCTTTAAAAATATTTGTATTAAACCCTTTTGAGTCTTTGCCCCAGCATGGAGAATATCGTTTAATGCCAACCCGGTGCTCGACTGGCACGATGGATCAAACACTGCGCGAAGTGTGGCAGGAAGTGCGTTTGTCGATGTTTCCATGCATGTTTTTCCACGAGGTTTGCACCATACGCCCTAAAGTCATGTATTCTTGCATAAAACTCAGATATTCACTCCTGAAGTTTGGATTCTTCACAAACTTGCGCTCCATCGCTAATAGTCTTCGTTTGGCATTTGCAAAAGATTCCCCTAATTTCCCCTTGAATGGCAATTTTATTAAAAACCTTCTATTAGCCTCGATTGTTATCGTAACTTGGTACCATTTCTCGACCACGTCGTCACAATAATCATTTGGTCTATGTCCAGGCACCTTTTCTATTTCCCAAAATCCTCTCAAAAAGATATAAATGTTTTGATCATCTAATAATGTCGATGATACGTTACATATAGTCTGTATACCTTCAGATCTGGAGGACATGCTTCCAGCCACGATCCAGCCCAGTTTGATTAATTGCAAGGTGGGGAACTCGAGCAATGCCATTTGCTTGTCGACTAGTAACTCGAAAAATATTTCTGCGCCTAATAACAGATCAATTTTTTCTGGTCGATTAAACTGGGGATCGGCCACCTCTATATTTCAAACAACATGATTCTTTGGTTTACCAAATATATTTCGAGTGGTTCACTTGGTATTGAAGCTGATATCGTATATAGCTGCACTGTGACGTTAGGGTGGTAGTGAGATTTCAAGATTATATTGGTTTTGCCTCGTGTTTTTCCAGCAGAAGTAGACGATAGGCCGTAAAAAGCGACTCGGCGAATTGGTGCGTTGCAGACCTAGAGTGCGTTGGTATTGCCCATTATGTGATCGAATTAGCAATAACGCGGTTGGCAATAACGTGGTGCTTGCATGTTGGAAGTGATTTGATATTTTATGAGTGACCGTCAACGTATTTGTTGAAACAGACTCCATTAACTGCCGATTTTCTGCAATTTCGATATTGTTGAGTGTGCAACTAGTGTTGATTGTTGGTATCCCAGTGTCTAGTAAGTTGAATGATGATCTGTTGATTGATGGTGTGTTAATTGATGTTATGTTGATTGCTGGGCTGCATTTTGCTCTCGTACTGATTGGTGAATTTGAGTGTTCGCCCTTTATGTGTCCTGAATTATCATTTGTTTCTAATGCTGTATACGGAGCGATGTATGGTGTAACTTGGTGGTTTGGCGTCTATTGGAGGGGAGACCAAAGTTGAGCAGATTAATCTACCAGCTCCGTAACCTTCCAGTAGGGTGCGCATCACGTGAGCTGTTCTGGTCTTGTCATTAGGCAGCTGCATGATGGGTACAATTGTGTAAGAGGTAACCTGTTCACAATTCGCAAGTGTACGTACTGCCTCCTCGTGGCAACCACTTGTAACTAAAGCCATTTGGCACATTTTTGGCCATTTGGCAAAGGCAACTAAAATACGGCGCTTAAGGAGAAAACCTTGACAAAAAACCCTAATCTAAGGTGGAATAGCATATGCCGATGGATGAATGGCTGATAGGTTAATCAGTACAAAATATGCGGACTCTGGATACCAGGCACCCTCCAGTTTTATTTAGCCTTCCTGTAGTAAAGCTGGGTGACCTACAGGCGATTTGCAATTCCCAGCAACTCGTAAAAGTAAAATCAAACGGAATACGGGGCAGGAGTAGGAATGTACGCGAGTGGGACAACCCTCTTGAGGTCCTTGGGCTCCAATGCTACCGTCTTTCTAGCGGAACTACATGCTGTAGTAAACATCTAGGAGGGAGAGCAATAAGCCCAGATAGTATATGTCACGTACCGGCTGGCAGTATTGTCAGGTTCATTAAGAACCTGATTATTGACTAAACGGATAATTAAGCAGGGTCCAGCACAATATATCTTTTAGGTCGCAGTGCGAAGTGTCTGATCGCCCGCTTGGCCCTCCAATAATAATAATAATAATGGTGTAACTTAGCGCAAATCTGACAACGCCTTTTAGAAAAACATGTTGAATGCTATTCTGACATAAATTGTTGTCAATTACGAGTTTGACCTTATTAGATGGGTTTTGGTTTAAAACGTTGGACATCTATACATCACGTGTTTCTGCTGACAAACAATACAGTTAAGTGACCTGGTTTCCGTGTGCTGCACCAAAAATGAACACCCCTGTATCGCCTGTTGGGATACTTGGTTTAATCCAATCTCGCAGCTCTCCAATGCGTCACTGCGTTAGTTCAAAAATGAAATGAGATCGTCAACGTCGAGGTAATTGGTTTCGGTTGTGTGCGATACCCACCATTCCTTAGTATCGTTATCCAGTTTACTTACCAAAATGAGGATCAATAACGGATCTCGCCGTTGGGCTTTCGTTCACAATATCTTTAAACAATTAATGATTTCTTCCGATCGCTCAGTTACATTTCGCAAGCCCTTCGCCTCTTAAAATGAATAAAATGTCTTTATTAAAGAGCCCACACTGGGCTTCGGTTTGTCGTAACGCTTAAATAATTTTTCCCAAGCAATTTTGTAGTTAGCTTCGGTAACATTTATGTGGTTGATTTGGGATGCAGCATCTCCCTTAACTAAACGGCTCAATAGCTGTAATTTGGGTAAATTTAATCGTTTATGGCTTACACCCTCTTAAAACGACTGTTGTTGTCCGATGAAATTCTCGAGGGTCGTATTGAAGTCGCTAATTTCCTTTGATCCCTTCCGTTTACCAATCGTTGCTAATAACTTCGATTTGGTGTCGACATAAATTTGTTCCGTACGTTCGCTGACCGGGATATAGTCGGTGTACGAATATAATTTAGCTTCCAGGTCATTGACGTTCTTAAAATGTGTGTGTCTATACTGCGACCATACTAGCGACAGATCTATCGCATAACCTTTTCATACGCTCCACAGTACATGTGATAACTCGTAACCCAAGCAACCTGTATTAAATTTAAGTCTCTATATTCGTGCGTTACACCAAGTCACAAGCACTACACTCAGTTTAAATTATTACTAGATTATCATGAAAAATATACCAGCCATACAACTCATTTTACGCACAAAAAATAAAGAGCCCCAAACAGTTTTAATATGACTTCAACCTATGACGTCAATAACCCAAACGCTCGAATTTTCTTTATTTTTTTTTAGTCGTACGTATTTTAAAACAGTTACTTATTATCACGAATATACTTATAACAAATTAGCAACAAAATATTTAATACCTATCTGAATCTTGTTACGATGAATCAATTTCTATTAATTGATTACGACATCACGACAACTATAGTATAATATATCAAAATATTTGAACAATTTTCATATTTTTAACGATGATACAGATCTAAGTGACCACCGATATTTCTTCATTAAATACGTCATATCAAAATAGACCATTAATTTGGTTACTACGAAAAAAATGATTGATTTATTTATTTATTTATAGTATTTATAAATAATTTAGTATTAAGAGGAATAGCACACATGGAAACAAAGCAATCGAAACAAAAAAAGAAAAAAGAAGTTGCTTCCATTAGGCATAAAAACCTCTTAAATTTTTTCAAACCATTTCCACCTCGTGCTTACACATTCTATTTTGAGCAGTAGCTCATTTACAATAAAATGTACAGCACGAGGTGAAAAAATATTAAAAATTAAAAATTAACAAAAATAACATGGTTATTAAAAATAAATTAAAAAACTACGTATTGCCCATCAATCACGCCACTCCAAAAATTTTGACCTAAATAATTTTGCCGATCCTAATCTCTTAATTTCCAATGGAATTGAATTCCAAAGGGAAACTCCCCTAACACAAAATGACGCGTTTAACGACCTACAACAATTTTTAGCTGGAATTAGGCGGAAGTTAGAGGAATGAAACCTACTAAACATTAATTTCCTATATAGATAACAAGGCTCCTTAGCTTTAAGAAGTTTAAAAATAAAAAGACAAACGCGAAATTCGTAAAAAATAGATAAACTACATTCTAAAACAAGGCTAGAGTAGGCAGAAATATGATCGAACTTCCTAATACCAAAAATAAACCTGGTACAAGCATTGAAACATCTTTGGAGAACATTCATATTTTCCTGAAGCATACCGAATAAAACTATGTCACCGTAAATAAAATGAGGAAGAAGCTAAGACAAAAATAATTTTTTCCTAAACTGACTATCAGAAAATCCAACCACTTTATACAAACAACTAAGCATGCCAAAGACCCTCTTACTAATAGTAACTAAATGGTCACCCCAAGTAAGAGTTTTATTAATAACTAAGCCTAAATCCCTAACAGTATTTGAATATTCAATTAGCGAACCCTGCAGAAAAATACCAGGAAAGGACGAGGTATCTAACGGTTTTTTATAAATTATAATCGACTGAGATTTATTCGCGTTTAAAACAAGCCTGTTAGAGATCGACCATCGAACGATATTACTTAAATCTTCATTTATCAGACAAATATTCCTAACAATAGAATCCTGATCTAAACGACTATTTTTATAAATTTGAACGTCATCAGCGAAAATATGAAATGAACAATGTTGAATGGAGGATTCTATGTCATTTATATACATAGAAAATAATAGAGGACCCAGCACTGAACCCTGAGGCACGCCGGAAATTACAGGAAGGAAATCAGACAAGGAATTGTCGAAAAAAACTGCCTGAGAACGATTAGAAAGATAGTTAAAAATCAATTTGGCAGCAGAAAGCGAAAATCTAAACTGAGATAAAAGTTTATTGAAAAGAATTCTGTGATTAATAGAATCAAAGGCCTTAGAAAAATCTAACAAAGTTAAAGAAGTTAATTCCCTATTATTCATATTACGCCTAATATCATCACATACATTTAATAACGCAGTAGAAGTACTATGAAATTTTCTAAACCCAGATTGGAAGCAACTAATTAAACTATTGCTATGTAAATGCGATTGAATTTGATTTTTAACAACTATCTCGAAAGCCTTAGAGAGAGAACTTAAAATGCTAATTGGCCGCAAATGGGATAGCTCTAAAGGATTACTGATCTTTGGAATCGGGATTATTTTACTTAGCTTCCACTGATCTGGATAGGAAGAGGACGTGAGAATAAAATTGAAGATATGTAACAAGTATTTTGAGACGAAAGGGAAAACTACCACAACGAATTTTAAATTGACGTTATCCAGACCAGAAGATTCCGATTTAACCTTCCAAATAGCAGATTGTAAATCCTCGAGAGAAATATTTGAAAACGAAAACGAATTAGAGGACGCGTTAGAGAACAAATCGACGGAACTACTGCCCGAGTTCAGACTAGAGCAAAAATAACTATTAATTTCATTGGGTTTGAAATCCCCACTTGAACTAATCTTGCATTTACCTAGGCCTAAATTACGAACATTACGCCAGAAAACCTTGGGAGGAAGAGAGGAGTCTAACTTGTCCTTGAAAAAATTACGTTTAGCAATTCGAATTAACCCTACAACTCTGTTACGAGCCTGCTTGTAATCTAAATGAGACTGACTATTAGGACACCTTTTCCATACACGATATTTACTAACTCTAATATTTATGGCATTCGAAATTTCCTGAGACAACCAAGGCGGAGATTTGGCTTTGCAAGTAACCTTTTTAAGCGGAACGCAACTATTAAACACCAAACTAATATACGAGTTGAAAAATTCTATTTGGCTAGTTGCCGAACTAAGGCAAAAAATATCCTCCCAAGGAACTGAGTTACAAACTAAGTAAAGGCGGGAATTGTCTATACTAGAAAAATCTCTAAAGCTAAAACTCTTAGGTTTAGGTGGAGAGTAAGAGTTTACAGAAAAAACTAAAAGATCATGATGGGATCCCATACCGAGAGACAACTGATTGAAAAAACAAATAGAGTTATTAGTAAAAGATATGATATGATCAATAAGGGAATAAGATGCCCCGCTAGCGGTTGGACAAGAAAACGTTGGTGCCACAGTGTTGTGTACGGATAAATTAAGACAATTTAAAAGATTCAAATAATCCCGAGGGAAGCCGGACTTTTGGAGTATATCGAAATTAAAGTCACCTGATATATACATTTCATCGAATCTACAAGAGAAATAACTAAATAAACTTTCTAAGTCTACAAGTGATTTTTTAAATTTGGCATACGATCTCTTACTAGTTTTTGGTGGGTTATAGATGGTACCGACCAAGATTTTACGACCATTAATGAAAACATTGACAAATAAAAACTCTAAATCCGATACTAACAATTCTGAAATGGAAGAAGGTATAGTAACTAATCTAGCCTTAATGTGATCTCATACAAACATACATAAACCACCATAATTAAGGGGAGGTACCGCTCTATCTTTCCTAAATATATTATAACCTTTGATGGCCAAAGCTAAATTAGGGATATTCGGATTTAAAAATGTCTCAGAGAAACAAAGAATGTCCACGGAAGCACCATTAAAAATGTGACGAATCTCGTCAATATTTGGGACTAAACTTTGTACGTTAAAACTAGCTACATTTAACAAAGACCTATCGACTAACATAGATTTAAAAACTACATTGGGGTTATTAAACGACATTACAATCAAAAATAAACACGACGTGACGTGATTGAAGCGCAATACTTACAAATAAATAAAAGGAACGCTTCATCCAAACCGAACCGGATTACTGGAAATCTAAAACGAAAAGAAACAAAAAACCAACCAAAGTAATAAATGACAAATTAACGTAAACATAGGAACAATACTTAACCGTTGAGCCCCTTTTTATGTCCTAATTTATTTTAATTTTTTTTTTTCCCTATTGTGGAAAAAAAAACACAAAAAAAAGACACTACCGACTAAGGCTACTCATAATAAAATTTGATCATAATAAAATTTGTCAAACGTAAAACTATTTACACTTATCTCAGAAATAATATACAGAAATATACTAAAAATGTTACACTAAACTTAAAACTAAATCCATACAAAAAGCCGTGGTTTAAACGAATTCAGTAAAGCGTTTAATAGAAGTTTAGTTAAATACAAAAAGCTTTACTTTATAAAGAAGCTTCATGGAAAATTAAGGCGTCCAAAACAAATGTCGGATATTGCTAAAAAAAAAAAATTATCGAATACAGTTAGCTCAGTGCCAAATTGTAGTACGATAACAATAAGATCTAACAATGTAATAACAAATCAACATTTGGAAGTAACTGAGATCTTTGTTGAGTTATTTACAAATGTTTGATCTAACCCTTTCAATAGAATTGTCCCATATATAGAACATCGTAGTTTAAACCTCGTTATTGTATATATATTTCAGATTTTTTTACCTTGTTTGTATATTTTCTGTTTTGCTGTATTTGTCTCTTTCACACGACAATTTTGTACTTCAATCATCATGTGATTTATCGTTTAGTTGGTTACTTTTTGTCATCGTGTTCACACTTGTTGTTAAACGTCAGGTAAGGTCTTCATTTTAAGTGCTAATTTATTCATTGAAAAAACATCTTACAGCAAACGTTTAATATTTTTTAAAAAGTTTAAATATTAAATATTAGTTTGTTTATCGATTTTTATGAAATAAACTAATTTATTGTTAGTTATAATGTTTGAAAATTGGTGTCCTATATATAGGACAGTTTTTTTATAAAGGATGTGTCCCATATATAACACATAAATAAATTTGTTCCATTTATGGCACATTTCTACTTAACGGTAATAACATTTAGTTGTGTCTTGTTTATAGGATTGAAAACTCGAATAAGCGCGTCAAGAGAAAAACTTATCCTCAATCGAAAAATAAGTTCACGATAACAGAGTTGAAAGAACTACTAAATTCGGTAGATTCTGAATTTGATTTTTCATCGGGCGATGAAGATTTTATGCCGCTCAATACTAATTTTCCGGAAGACGCTTTGTTAGAAGACGTAGTTATTCTTCCTCCAACAGCTAAAAGCACAATTTTCGACGTCGAGGTAGATAAAAATTATGTGGAAGGAGATTATACTGAGCCAGATGAACAAACTAGTAGTGAACATTTACCAAATATCTTACCAGAAAATGTTAATTTTACAGTTTTAGCTGACCAAAATTTACAAATTTTAGAAAATGTAGAGTTTGAGGTAATTGATCAGTTCATTAAAAATGCCGACCCAACTTACAAGTTCACAGAAAAAAAAAAATCAAATGAAAGCGAAACCCAGAACCATTTAAAAAAGTCGAATTTGAGTTTATTGCGGAGGAGGAAACAGACGTACATTTGGAAGAAGCAACCACATTTTATTTTGATAAATATTTTACAGAAGAATTTTATGGGCATGCGGCGACTTTCACTAACATATACGCAGCACGCAGAAAGACGTAAGAGGATTCAAACCAACGAATTCCGCCGAACTTCGAAGATTATTCGCGTTACACATAATGATGGGAGCATTGAAATTACCGCGAACTAGAATTTATTGGAACAAAGTTTTAAATATTGACTTAGTTACAAAAGCCATGCCCTTCGATCGGTTTTCGCAACTGCGAAATAATTTTCATCTAGTCAATAACCTAGAAATTCCTAAGAATTGTAAGGACAAATTTTTTAAGGTTCGCACAGATATTGATTCTGTGAGATCCAGATGTCTACAATTCAATTTGGAGAGAAACTTATGTATTGATGAACAGATGATACCATTCAAAGGCCATCATACATCTAAACAATATATGAAAGGAAAACCATGCCCTTGGGGAATAAAAGTTTACATGTTATGTGGCAAAAGTGGACGACCTTACGACTTCATTATATACCAGGGTAAATATACTGGGCCCCAATTTCTGAATACGAATACGAATAAAAAATCTACGAATTCGTATCATTGGTATTTTTGAATACGAATACGTTTATTTTTTGTACGAATTCGTGTAAGCATGATTCGTGACAAAATTTCCCTTATTTCACAATACGAATTCGAACAGTTTTTGTTCGTTCATGAACGGATTTTGGTTCGATGACAAAATAGTTAACGACACCAAAAATAAACAAGTAAAAAATGCAAGATGTACACAAGAAATTTATATTTTTAATTTTTTTAAAATTTTTAAAAGAAATATAAATTTTTAAAAACTAAAAGCCAAATTTTTTTAATTGAAAATATTTTTTATTTAGCAAAATTTCACATATTTTATGTATGCACCAATTTGTTGACTAATTACCGCGTCCCTCCATGCCGCAATCACAATAAACTAAATAAATAAAATTAAAATTTTACGAAATATGTAGCTATGGATTTTTTTAGGTACAGATTTGTATTTGCTTTTATTAAATAAAATTATTTTATTTTGATATAAAATAATATTTATCCAATATGGCGCGGATTCGCTTTTATTCACGTAGCTCGTAGCCAATTAAAAATTAGATGCCAAAAATTTGACATATTTACGTTTATTTTCAGTTTTACACTTTTAAGGATGTTTCGCGTAAAACAAAATTTCCCTTTGCCTAGACTACAAAAATTAAAATAGCTCATACGTTCGTATTCAGAAATACCAATTAATTTTCGTATCGAATAGCATTTTTGTTTCGTATACAAATTCGTATCGTATTCAGAAATAGGGCCCCTGGTATTTCCGAAACGGATCAACAAAAATTTGGAGTGGGCCCAGCAACTGTGTTACACCTGTGCCAAAGAATTACCAAACCAGGCCACAATTTATATTTTGATAATTTTTTTTCATCGTTCCAATTGTATGAAATATTAAAGCAGAAACAAATTAACGCCGCTGGGACGATAAGAATTAATCGCTTTAATCAACCACCATTAATTGATGACAAAGAAATTAAAAAAAAACCTAGAGGTTTTAGTGACGAGATAACCGATAATGAAGGTAATGTTGTTGTCGTAAAGTGGCTTGACAACCGATCAGTCCATCTTGCTTCCAACTTTGTACGTAGAGGTGACGAAAAACAAGTAATGCGTTGGGATAAATCGCACAAGCAATATGTACCAGTCAAACAACCAGAAATCGTACAGCTTTACAATTATGGAATGGGCGGAGTAGACTTCATGGACCAATTGATTAGCTATTACCGTATTTTTATTAAATCGAGAAAATGGCCTCTAAGGTTGATATTCCATTTTGTTGATTTGGCAGTTTGCTCGAGTTGGTTGGAGTATAAAGACAACATGCTAAAGAATGACGTAAATAAAAATAAAATACTGGATGTTTAATTTCAAATTAACCTTAGCTCAAGCGTTAATTGAAAATAACCAAGCTAATCGAAAACGCGGAAGGCCCTCAAAATCCGCTAATTTTGAAGAACCTTTATCATCACAATCTCCACAATCATCAAAAGTTTCGAAGTGTGAAGTTCGGCCGCTTAAAGAAATTCAATATGATTCGATGAACTACTTTCTTCTTCACGACAACAAAAACGAACCAACTTCCAGGATGTAAATTTAAATCGTTTTTTTATTGCGAGAAATGTACAATTAACTTATGTCTTAATAGAGACCGGAATTGTTTTTACAATTTCCATAAAAAATAACAAAAAATTTATCGAAGAATGTCTGACAATTTTAAAACTTGTTCCTTTGATTATATTTTTTATTTTTAACCAAATATGAATTTTTATGTATATTTGTTATTTAATTTTTATTTGTTTTGAAATAGAGAACGTTGAAATGATATTTTTTTTATAAATTAAATGTTTATTTTGATGAAAGATCTATAAGCAATGTTATGTTTTCTCATAGTGTGATAATATTAAAATTTTTATTTTTGATTAGGTTTGTTCCATATATGGGACATCGGCTAAAAGTTTAATAAAGCGAGCTTTTGATTTTTTTTTTCTGGAAATTAAATGTTGGTGTTTCCAGTTATCAAAATTAATAGCCAAAATATTTTTAACCTCAACCGTTTTAATTCACGACTGAAAGGGCTAATAATCGAGATAAGTAGTAAAATTGATTTCGAATAACGTGCATAAGCAAGGTTGAAGTAGAAAACATAACTGACAGCCTATAGACGCAAATACAGCAACCGGTTATGATAAGGTATCTATTAAATACATCAAGCATCTGAAAGACATCATAGTTCCACTTTTAACTAATTCAATGAACACATATGGTTGAATGAGAATCATTTCCCACTTTTTTTAAAATAGCCAAAAAAACTCCCATTTTTAAGACTGGTGACCGATTTGAAGTTGGAAATTATAAACCAATATATATAGGTACTCCCGACAATCAGTAAAATATTTGAGCGTATAATGTGTAGTAAAATTGAACAATATCTTACTGAAAGTGGAATAATTAATCGGAATCAGTTTAATTTTTCGAAGGCGAAAAGCTCAACTTTTGCAACAATAACAGTACTCGAAGTGTATGTTGTATGTTTCAGTGTTAATCATTAAATATTGACACAGAAACCGAACCTTTGTGGCTTACAAAATATTACCGGATTGGTAACAAATTACTTCTCAGATGGATACCAGTATGTACGATTAGGAAATTATTCCTCAATGAGCAATATTAGAACTGATTTTGTTCTTAATTATTAATAAATTAAGATCGAAACCGTGAGTTAGTATAAGAATACCTCGTGATCAACAGTGTCAAAGGCCTTGGACACATCTAAGAACATACCATTACCAACATTTCCTATATGTAGGTTTAAATTTTCGTATATTGGACGTAGCAGTTCCATCAAGGTATCTTCAGTACTAATATCTGCAAGGAATCCAAATTTCTGACGGGAGAAAAAATTATGTTTGCTCAAGAAAGACGAGAATACTGACAAAATTGAGATTAGGTGATAATTTGAAACTAAATCGTTGTCACCTTTTTTATAAATAGGTATGATCATACCATATTCAACCTGTTAGGAAAATGCCCACGAATAAAACTTACATTAAATGGTCTCACTTTGAATAAAATTCGTTTTCATCGACGGGAAAAAAGAAAAATATTTGTATTTGCACTAACGGAGCGATTGATGATATCCATAATATTTTTATTGACACTTATAGAGTTGTTTACTGTTATCATCAATAATTTCATTCATTTTATTTTTTTCCTAGTAGAACCGAGTTTTTCGTTTATAGTTTGCCATTGTTTTCTGGTCTTGTCGCGTTCAGACTTAACCATCCTCGCAGCAGCTTTAAGCTTTTGCTTTAATTTAGTGTTGTTTGAATGTTTTCGAGATAAATTTAATTTAATTAAAGATTTAATTTAGTGTTGTTTGAATGTTTTCGAGATAAATTAGTTTTTGCAGATAAAAAGTTGTAGGTTACGTTAAAATGAAGCCACTCACCAAGTTTCAGACGAGTGTAATTAATTTGAAATAAAAAGTTTTGTACCGTGAACTTTAACAAAACAGATTCATTAATTTTAAATAGAAATTCATGTTTCTTTTTTTATATTGGTAAGCGAAACCAAATCAAACTTTTGCTAGTGATATCATATTTCCGAACCCAACTTAATCAAAAAAAAATTCAAAATCAATATTCATTTATAAAAATACATTCATACATGCATACTTTGATAATCTAGTAGTGCTGAAAAACGTTTTTTATTTAGAATTATGACATTTTTAGCATTTTTGCACTACACAAAAAATCGCATTTTTTTTTAAAAGCTCGATATATGAGCACTACCTTTTCATTTAAAACCAAATTCAATGTCATTTCATCAACATCCGTCGAATATTTTATGGTGAAAACATTTATATGCAGCATATTAAAAAAAAATAGATACATATTTGGTATGCAAATATATACGTAGCTATTTGATAAACGAATACGAGTTATAATTGATAAACATGAAATAATAATCCACAAAAAAAATATTTTTGTTCAAATTCTGATATTTTAGTATTAGATTCATCAATTAAGAGTACATAATGGATATTTTCGATATTTTTTTTTGGGGTGTATAATAGAAAATACTTTGTGCAGCGAATAGGAAATATTCATTTAAATATTTTTTTAATAAACTTTTTTGTTTTGCCCGGTTATTACCAAAGATAGGATTGATTTAGCAATGCGTTCACAAATATTTCCATAAATCATAAAATTTCGTTAAAAAAACTGATTTATTTGGAATCTTGTCAGAATATCGAGCCACTCATTTAGTAAGCGACACAAAAATAATACGCACGAACCATATTGATACGATTCTTAACAAAGCATGGATAATGTCGTCGCAGATACTCTCTCACGTATTAATCAAATTTCTATTCCCGAAAGTATTGATTATGCGGTCATCGCAGATGCTCAGACCAATGACGAAGAACTTCAAGAAATCTTAAGGAGTAACTCTGCTCACAAATTCGAGAATTATTAATTCATAATTCAAATTACTTAATTATATTACCATATTATTATGGTATCATATTATTACCATTATATTATCATAATTTAATTACTTAATTCATTGCGATATATCAACTACTACACCTAGGCCATTCATTCCGCTAAATTTTCGGAAAAAAGTTTTCGAAGCGTTTCATAACCTTTCTCATCCTGGCGTCAAAGCTTCCATTAAACTTTTGACTCAGAATGTCATTTGGCCATCGATTAATAAAGACGTCCAGAAAATAGCTCAAAACTGTGTAGCTTGCCAAAAAGGCTAAAGTCTCTCGACACACTAAATCTCCACTTAGTACATATAAATTAACTTCTCAACGCTTTTCAAATATTCACCTCGACATCATTGGTCCGTTACCAGTTTCTGATAATCAGCGGTATTGCGTCACATTGATTGATAGATACACCCGCTGGCCCGAGGCGGTTCCAGTTCCTGATATAACTGCTGCTACCGTCGCTTTCGCTGTCTACTCTCATTGGATATCTCGCTTTGGTGTGCCAGAGTCCATTGTCACGGACCAAGGCACGCAATTCGAATCACAACTTTTTCACGAACTGGCTAATTTACTTGGATTTGAACGAAGGAGAACAACTAGTTACAATCCAAAATGTAATGGCATGAACGAGCGTTAGCACCGTGTAATTAAGTCTGCCATTATGTGCTACAATCGAACAGATTGGACTAATGTTCTTCCTGCAATCTTACTTGGACTACGAACAACGTACAGTGACGAACTGAAATCTACGCCGGCTGAACTTGTTTTCGGACATACGACGCGAGTTCCAGGAGCTGTTTTGGAAACTACGAATGATCAAATTTTACAGTCAGACACTTCGACGCAATTCGACCTGTACCGGCTTCGCAACATGCTACGGACAAAATTTTTATTAGTAAAGATCTGTTTACTTGCTCGCACGTTTTCTTACGAACTGACGCAGTACGCAGATCACTGCAACCACCATATACAGGACCGTTTTTGGTTATCGATCGTACATCAAAATTTTACACTTTAGAATTGAATGGAAGACATGTCAAAATTTCCATCGACCGACTTAAACCGTGTTACAGGGACAACCAAGACACGCAGACTACACAAACTGGACCACCTGTACCGACTCACGAAACACAACTTCCAATTTCGGCTGACGTATCTAAATTACCTACTGTAGAGTCAAAAGTTTGCAAGCAGGTTCGCTTCGATCTTTCGCCGAAATCTGCGACTAAAACTACGAGGTCAGGTCGTGTGTCCAGGACTCCCATTCGCTTCGAGTGAAGTACGATAGATCTGCGATCTCTCTGGGAGGGGAGTATTTGTGGCGTCGATCGAAACTAAATTTGTCAAATTATAAAAATGCACCTTTAAGAATAATTAAGTACAAAATATTCGCACTATTTTAAGATTCCTAAAAAAACGTAGCAAGCAACAAAATAAAAAAAAAAGTTTTGTTTTTTCGAAAAAGAAGAAGGTTTTGCTAAAAAACAAAACTTTTTTTTTATTTTGTTGCTTGCGACGTTTTATTAGGAATCTTAAAATGGTGCGATTATTTTGTACTTAATTATTCTTAAAGGTGCATTTTTATAATTTGACAAATTTAATTTCGATCGACGCCACAAAAGAAAACAACATACATAATAAATTTAAATTTCATAAAGAAACCCTGCCGCCAAAAAACAAAACAAAAATATTAAGGTGATTGACTGCATTTTCCAAATTAATCTCACTTTGCTTCGGAAAAAATATAAAAACAAAAACTATGAATATAAAACGTGTGTACGTAATTTGACCAAATGTCACGCCATATAGGAATATAATTAACGCTAGATAGGTTAATTTAACCCTCATGTTGTATTAAACAAATACATAACACAACAAAAATTTAGAAAACCCTACAAAAATATAACCTATTTTTATAGTTTTATATTTGATAACAACATTTCACTGCACTCAACCATAAAATATAAATGTAAAACATTTAATTGTTATAATTTTAAATTTATCTAAATTTGTTTCGAAAAACCACTCAATTCGTTTTTATCTTCAATGTATATATTTATATAGCTTTTATTAAGTGGTCATTGGCCACTGATGAATAAATTAATAGCAATGGGAAATAAAAAAGTTTACATAAAACTATGTACTTTGATTTATCTTTAAAGAATCCCTACATAAGCCAAATATCACCAATCTCAATGATTTATTTGTGGAAAGGGACACGAAGAAAAACAGAAAAAGAAAAAATAATTTGGATATTATATCGATGGTGTTCTTTAAAACCGAGGCAACTCAAAAACTTAAATTTTTTTATTTGCAATTCCATTTAATAGAACACTATCGATATATGTAGGATCGATCCTCCCTATCAATTTTTTATCGCATGTGAATGCAGCGCCATTTACTTCTATAGTATTTTGCTGTTTTTTTTTTTTTTTCCTTTATTTAATATTACAACTGATTTACAAATCATTTAGTAATTTATCTTTCTTAAATGAAGATTCACATTTGACGGGCAGTAGCCCAATGGTTACTCCCGTTTGAATTTACATAGTAATTATTTTTCTCTATCCTAGTGAAATACAACTGCCTAATTCCAAAGGTTTCTACCTTTGAAGTCTTCTTACTGCATTGGTGGTATCCAACAAACTTCGTATGTCTGCATTTTGGTGCCGAGATATCCGCTGAATGTGTTTCTTCGCATGATTTTGTATTTCTTCACTTAATATTCCATGTTTAAGTCCCTATGGAGGTTATCATTTCTAATGTACCATGGTGCGTTTACAATGCCACGCAGCACTTTGTTTTGAAAACATTGAATCATTTGTACGTTTGGGGTACAACCCCAAAGTTGAATACCGTAGGTCCATACTAGTTTAAGTATTTGCTGATATAATAGCAATTTGTTATGTATTGTAAGCTCAGAGTTTCTACCTATTAGCCAATACATTTTCCCATATTTAATGTTCAATTCTTCTTTTTTCTTTTTAACATGCTCATGCTCTTTCCATCTAAGCTTGCAATCGAGAGTCATGCCGAGGTATTTGGCTGTATTTGCATTTGGAACCGGCCTTGAATTAAGTTTCACTGGAATCCAGTTAACTTTCTGGTTTGTGAAGTTTACGTGAACCGATTTTGCTTCGTTTAGGCTAATGCGCCATTTCTTTGTCCAGCTACTCACTGTGTCGGTTGCTTTTTGAAGTTTGGTCGTTGCTTCTGATATACACTTTCCAGTCGCCAGAATAGCTGTATCGTCTGCAAATGTTGCTGTGGTGGCACCTTCTGTATTTGGCTTATCTCTGGTGTACAGGATGTACAATATAGGACCCAGTACGCTACCCTGTGGTATGCCTGCTGATATTCTCTTTAGTTCAGAGTACTCTCGGTTATATTTTACACGGAAATGTCGGTCTGCGATATAAGATTTAAGAATTTGATAGAATTGCTTTGGTAGATCTCGCTGCAATTTAAATTAAGTCCTTTATGCCAAACATTGTCGAAAGCTTGTGCTACATCTAAGAAGATGCTGGAGCATATCTTCTTATTCTCAAGTGAGTCTTCGATTATATCCGTTATTCTGTGAACTTGTTCTATCGTAGAGTGATTTTCGCTAAATCCAAATTGGTGTGGTGGAATCAAATTTCTCTCTTCTATTATTGGCTTGAGTCTCTTGAGCAGTAATTTTTCAAATAATTTTGAAATTACAGGAAGTAGTGAAATCGGTCTGTACGACTTTTTATCGTTCGCTGGTTTGCCTGGTTTGGGGATCATAATTACTTCAGCAACCTTCCATTGCCGTGGGACAAATAATATAATAATAATAATTTGATAATTTGAACCAATTTTCGTAGTCCCTTCTCGGGAATGGCTTTTACGACTTGTCCAGTAATTAAATCATATCCTGGAGCTTTTTTTGCGTTCAAATTACACTTGATCTCATTTTTTAATTCCTGTAATGTTACACATCGAATATTATATTCATCAATTTTGCTAACTGTTATTATGTTTTCATCTGCTGTTTGCCTAGGTAACGGTTGAAAGGTGTCTTCCAAGTGAGCTGCAAATAAAATAGCTTTTTGCTTGTCGCTTTTGGCCCAGGTTCCTTCCCCATTTTTAATAGGCGGCACATGCATTTTGGTTTTTTTTAATCCCTTTGTTGCTTTCCAAAGAGAGTAATCAGTATCTTTATGTTCGGTGAGACCATTTAAGTACTTGTTAATAGTTTCATTCTTAATTTCTTTTATAAGTTGTTTTAGTTTATTGCATAGAAAATTGAGGATTTTTTTGTTTTCCGGGGCGCGTGTCCTTTGCCAGGTTTTTCTTGCCTTCCGTTTCTCTCTAACTAACTCCCTGACCTCAATAGGATAATTTTGATTCCTACGGGATTCGGTGTGACTAGCAGGAGAACTTTCCCATGCTGCTTGTTGAATAGTACTGTTAAATACCTCTAGTTCGTCTTCCAACTGTACCGGTGTTTTAATCGGCACTCGTAGATTTATTTGCATTTCAATTAGATCTTGGAATAGGTCCCAATTAGTTCTATTATTTGTTAATTTAGGCAGGTTATCCTTATTAATTATCATTGTGCTGAGTGTCATGATAACAGGTGTATGATCGGAAAATATCCCTTCGCTGTTTTCGATGCACATGTATTCCTCGAAGATCCCTTTCGTTACATAAAAATAAATGAGATCTGGTATTTTATTTATATCAGCAGGCCAGTATGTTGGTTTACCTCCAGAGTGGAACTCGCAGTTATTTATTCGTCCGGCTTCGAATAGCTCTTTTCCTTTATGGGTTGTAAGTCTTGATCCCCAATAGGTGTTTTTTGCATTAAAGTCACCACCAATAATAAAATTGGATCCTAGTAATCTAAAGAGTCTATTATAATCTTCTTTGTTTAGATTATAGCGTGGAGGGAGGGAGGGCAGTAGAGGCACTGTTTTTCCTGAAATTTTATTTAATTCCATTTTAATTTTAAAATTAAATCTCCCAGTTAACAGAATATTTTAAAACTAATTTAAATTTTTTAATTTTAATTTAATTTTCACTTTTTTTTTACATTATTATGGAAGGAAACGGAACCATTCCATAAATGGCAAAAAGGTAAAGTATGTAGTTCCGAAGTTCGAAATGATATTTCTGTGTGTTTCTTCATTTTTGCTTTTGTGATCGTCTTATAATTTCAAAACTAAAAACTGAAAATTTGACCGTGTAATTATTATTTAATTAGTCAAAAACAATTTTAGATTTAATTGATTTATTATCTTTGGCATCAATTGAATTTATTTTATGAAGGCTGAAAATTTTTAAATTAAATTTATTCACATAAAATAAAACGTAATTTAAAACTGTATTAAACAAAAGTATAGCAATTACTCGCCAATTACATTACCAATCAACAAAAAAAAGGAGCTTCAATTTCCCCAATCGCAAATAATTATGCATCGAATGGTATTAAAGCAGCCTAGATTATATCAGAGTCCTCTGTATAAATAAGAGCCCTAATGCTTCCGCCATTTTTTAAACGTACTTTGTATAAGAGGTGTAGATTTTGTTATGTTCCATATAAACAATGTAAAAAGGACTTTTTTGAATTTACATTTTCTGAATGAAAACCCGTTAGTTTCGGCAATTTTTTTACACTCATTTTTAGATTAATAATTACTCGTATATTTAGACATATGTGAAACCCAAACTTGGAATCTATCAATAATTCCGTGAAGTATAATTTAAATTTCCATAATTTTATCACAAATACAAACAAAACTACCAAAGCTTTTTAAACGAGAAAAACAAACAACTCATTCATAAGGAATAGGACCGAAAGGCCGAATGTCGAATAGCCGATTGTGTCGAAAGGCCGATTGTGTCGAAAGGCCGAATGTCGAAAGGCCGTTTGTGTCGAAATTAATTTTAATTTTTCATCTTTTTATGAATGAAAATTTTTAAAACTTTTATTTTTATGAAAACCAAAATTCATATTGTTATCAAAATTTTTGTATAAAAATGATTAATAGTAAATCGCCTTAAATATTAAAATCTTCTGAAAAAATTAATTAATTATAATACAAAAAGAAAAATCCATAGTAAAAATAATGTGTTTAAAGTTTTTCACTACATATCTTTAACAACAATATATTGAGTATATGTAAAAGTGAGTTCCGCTTTTTGGCTAAAATTACATGTTTATTTAGCAAATATATAAAAGTGGTACATTATTTAAAGTATGCGCCATCAGAAGCCACAAAATTCGCCCATCTTTTGGGCAACTGACGGATTCCCTTTCCGAAAATGTCGTCGTCTTTTGAAGCGATCCATTCGTCAAGCCAATTTATGATACTTTCATAAGGGACCGGAATAAAAAGTTATCCGAAGGAGCAATGTCTCGCTAATATGGCGGGTGGGGTAAAACTTCCCTGTCCTACCCTTCTAGGTAGGTTTAAGGACTCTTGCAGTATGTGGTTTTGCGTTGTCATGTTGCAAAATCAGTTTATTGTGTCTATTCTCGAATTCTGGTCGATTATCAGTTCGCTTCAAACGTATTATTTGCCGCCGGTGGACTCCGCCATTAATAGTTTCAGATGGTTTCAGTAGCTTCTAATATACAATGCCTATCATATCACACTAAATACAGAGCATAACTTTATCACAATGAACATTACGCTCTGGCTGTGAAAAATCGGTGATTGACCCCAAACAATGGTCATATAAGATGAAATTCAAATATTTACGAAAATATTTCAGAAATCATAATTAAGAATTTGTAATGTTTTCATTTGAAAATTTGTCTTAAACTTGAAAAAGTGATGTCCCTTTACTTGAAAAAGTGATGTCCCATATGTTGTTTACTATGAAAAGTTTGGTTTGTTCCTCGTTTCTAATCGACTTATAAAAGCTTCGTGTTTTAGACTATGGCTTTCTATAATCATAGCCATCTTACATATATCATAGCCGTAAGGTAGAAATACAAGCTTTCTACAAGAGGTAAACATTTTTCTGTTTCCCATATGAACCAATGTAAAATTGATAGTTTTGATTTATAAGTTTATTAATGTAAATTCAATTAAATGTAATAACATTTTTGTTAATTGACATATTTAATATGTTTCGTAGATTTGATCCATCACTATTTTCGATAAACGATAGGCTTTATATCTCTTTTTCAAGAATAAAATTGTACGCTAGTTCGCTTATTTTATTACGCTTTTTTTATTTAGCTTTCAACTTGTTTGATTCATCGTGCTATTTCTTCTCCACTTCAACACCAAAAATTTTTTTTCGATACTTTACCGATTACGATGGAATTACATAGTATATAAAATTCTACTAATAGACGGAGATCGCAATATATAAAGCGTAATTGAGAAAACGCAAAAAAGAGATACAATGATATCACCCTTGGTTTTAAAATCATGGAAGAAAATATCTCTACATTTTAAAATAAATTGAAAAAAAGAAACCTTTCCATTTTCAACAACTATACACAAACCATTAAATCCTTATATAAAAAAATATAAACAAATAGAATCATCCTTGTCTTTCCAATATAAAACAATTGAAAGTGACAAAGAATACTTAAAAGTAAAAAGCCAAACAAGAAAATAGAAAAAGGGTATAGATATATTTGTCTGATCTACATATAGGAAACAAAAAGGCGGATTCTTTCGCGAACCTTCTAGAAGGACAGTGGTGTAAAAATTTATCGAAAGCCAGTTAAATCGAAAATACAACAAACAGACCAAGTCACTATTAATAAAATTCAAAAATGAAATCGAAATTTATTATATTTTCAGGTTTCTGAAAGCTATAGTCTCCAGGGTGAAGTTCATATGGGGCAACGTCCGATACCCACTATCTCTTCAATTACATCACGTTCCAATATAATGTCACCGCCACCGCCGCAACTAAATAAACGACGAATAAGCCACACTAATAAACAAAATGAACTATTACAGAAGGCGTGTGACTTTTTGGATAGTTCGACAACGGGAAAGAACAATGTTCCAACAATTGCAATAGCTTGGGGTGAGGCGCTCACAACACTGGATCCTCGGCAACGAATTATTATTAGTATTAGTTTACATACTATATACTCGTAATTTACAATTTTTTTTTTATTTTTTTTTTATTAAAGAATAACCCTTTACTTACACAATCTGTTTTGAGCACAAAGCTCATTCACAACAGTTTGTGTAGATGAAGCATTAAACCTAATAACAACTTTAAAAACGAAAGATTTAGAGAATTACACCCTATACTATAGCCCACCCATTTATATTCCTTAAATTTTGCCATCTATGAACATAATTCAGCAATGAAATTGTAGCTTCTATTTTTACATTTCCAGGCGATTAATGTTAAGTATAACAATTGGTCATAGAACAAACCTTCAAACGACACGACGGCCTCTGCAGGTAGAATTACTTTTGAATTAGTAAATACTTATATACTCGTATGTACATACGATAAATTTAAAATAAAAATTTTTATACCCTAAACGAATGTTTGCTGAGAAAGCAATAGGTGACATTATTTTTGAGGTACGGCTAGGAAACCTTCATAAACAATCGATTAAAATAAATGAGGAACCATGGCTGGTTAGCTCACCAACCAGATTCTCATCAACAACCTCTTCTTTTCTCCTAAACTCTTCTCCTCGACCTCCTACAGATGGACCGTCGAACATTCGAAAATAATTCTTAAAATCGGTTGCTTCAGTTGCACCAATTTCTTTTAAGAAGAATAGTTGTTGCGTTTTTTTAACCAATCCTTCATCCAGCGTGAGCGCCGAACATTTTTTTATGGATAAAGTCAAAATTATTGCAATACAAGCTTTTCCTGAGACTCCATTGTGTACTTTTAATTTAATTTCATTTTAATTTATTACTTCTTCACTTTATTTTCTAGAACTGACAACTGACAAATACGCAGTAATGATGATAATACTGATGTGTAGGAATGATCGTGTAATGCTACAAATTATTGAGGGGAGTAATGACGTAGGTAGTGACATTATGGTAGTGACACTAATATTGACCGTGTAATGGGCCTTATAAGTTTCTATGCAAAAACAAAAGGATTAGCTAAATCGAGGTTGACACACCGGCTATTCTCGAAAAATTTACTAAATCGGTTTTATTAAATCGCAGTATGCCTAGTACTCTGTAACATTTAAATCAAGGGAGTCTGGAAAATTGTTTTGCTATGTGTACTATGTTTCGTTAAATGCAATTTTGTGTTTTTGTATTTATGTAAACGTACTTTAGCTATATATTTCCAAGTCAGTGTGTGTACGCGATAGAAAATACAATGCACGGCATCATGATATGTCCACGTATGTATTATAGAACAGAATAACGGCCCGTGAATTAAGTTCGCGCTATAGCGCTCTCTGCCTCCCCTGTATCAGACCCTCATATTCCCAAAAATGTGCTCCGCAATAACCATGAATGACCATGATGCGTATTTAAATATTTAGAACTAAATGTTTATCCACAACAAATTAAAATTCATCTTCATAATTCAAATCAAATTACAGATCCTCCAGGTTCAGTTATTTAGCACAAATTATATTAAAAATTTTCACTATAAACATATATTTTTTGACTACGAATGAAGCATCGGTCAAAAAGTTTTAAACTGTTATTTAGAAGTTCGATAGAATGTTGGGGCTTACCCCACTTTTATTGGGGGGTTGCACTTTGAAGCGAGGCCCTAGCATTGCCATAATCTTACAATAAAAATTAATTTTTTATTTTGAAATTTCTAAATTTTGGTTTCACTTAAACTGTTGAAATAAAATTTAGTCCCACGTTAATAAGTCCTGTCTCGGACACAAGCTCGTCGATTTATTTTTACTATGACGAAGTCAACTTAATATCGTCAATGGGTGGCTTTGACTAAGGTTAGTACACGAGGTCTTCAGTGTATCGTGGTCAAACAAACCTACATACACATTATACAATAATCCTGTGTTGAAAATGAATTTGAAACGGTATTCCCTAAAACGCAAGATTTAAGTTCAACAGCCAATCTGTCAAAAGTAACGATAAATATGTTAAGTGCATAAATTTCTTCAAAAAAAAAAAAAAAAAAACTGAGTTATATATTATGGGAATTTTATCCATTATTAATCGTTAACTGCTCACATCAAGTTTACATCTTTGCTAAAGTGAAACCAAAATCATAAAAAATGTACGTATATTATTGGAGTGAATTTTCACATTTTCATTAACTTGAAAGATAATACGTGTATATATACTTATGTATGTAAGCCCTATAAAATATTTAGTCTTTATTCTCGCAAATGATGTTCACATTACAGTTGTATAAAATTTACAAAACAAAGTACTCGTACATACAAATTTTCCTTTCTATTTTTCCATATTTTCATTGCAAAACATTAAATCTAAAGTAAAAACACAGTTCAGTGTTTTGTTTTCTTTTCCTAAATAAAAGAAAATTTTTATTCACATCATTTAACGCCCAAACATATAAATTTAAAATAAAATGTTTTAAAAAAATTAAAAATTGAGCTTTTTTGGTTTTCATTGAATCTAAGCGAAGAGGTATTGTTAAAAAAGTACATTTATTGTGTTGATTTTTCTAAGAGGAGCAGCACAGTTTTTTTTTGTTCAATTGTAATCGTTATAAAGCAAAAAAAAAAGAAAAAAAAAACAGAACGATGAATGTGTAGCAAAGAAATCATACCATAAAATGGAAATAGAAATAAAATGCGAAAGGATAATCATAATAATAATAATTCTTGTTTGTACAAAAAATGAACAAAAGATATGAAAAGTTCTATTCTATTCGTCTTCTGGATACATCAACAAAAAGATTTTATTTTTAGTGAATTATTGTTTGATTGAAAGTTTTTTTTTTTGTGTGTATTTAAAAAGCATGTGTTAGAAGGGCGTTAGTTGGAGTATTCTATTTTCCGTTTTTTTTTATTGTATGGCTTGAGTATTTTGTTCAGTTTTAATTTAAAACATACACACAAAAAAATATTTAAATCTAAACGTTTTATTTCCAAATGAATAACTTTATGAAAAGAATAAATTTACCCTTGGTTTTATTTGTGAATGATTGATGAAAAATCTATTGAAAGCAAAGCAATTCCCTTTAGATAGTTTAATGAAAAAGACAATCATTTTTATAAATTTTAATCAAAATGAATAAATATTCATCATAAAAAAAATGTTTTAGGTGAAATGAGGAAATCGATATTTTAAAGAAATGAGCAATGCGGGAGGAAATCTATCTGCATTTTAAGTTTCGTTGAAAAATCGATTCGAAAAATCAATTGTAAACGACATATTTGCAACACATTACATTAGTATTACATATTGTTACGTTTTTGCCTTGATCAATAATTCGATATTAATTCACAAAATTTCACTCAAAATACTTGCACACTGATTGATTTGTCCGGATAATTGTTATTCGACACTCCAAGAAATAATTAGAATTATTTTAGCTCCTTATTTCTGCTTGTTGTTGTCGCTCCTTATCCACTTAGATGATCTTTTTAATAGATATTTTAATGATAACACTTGATGCTTTCACGTTAATTTCTGAATTTATTCTACATTTTATTTTTATCCTTCTTTACAAAATTTTCTGTATTTTTAGAAAACTGGTTATAAACCGCCAATAATTATAATTTTGCCTATGGAGACATCTATTATAATTATTTTACATTATATAATTTTTTTAAATGATAAAATAATACTGCCATCTCTTATCGACTAGTAAAACTAATTTTATAAAGTTCCATGTACACTACATAAATTGAGATAATTTTAATTCATTTTTACATTACTAACGAGCTGTCAAATTTTTAATGTAAATAAACAAAATGTTGTGTGCATTGTGATTATGAGTGCAGACAATTAAATATAAGATAAGTAAAAGTTTATAGTTTACAATAGTATAAATGGTCTTAAATCTAAATGTTGATTTCCTTTTAGGTCATCTTGAGGATTTGGATGATGCATATGTCCAGCGTTAACATTCCGCCCCCCATGAATCGGTTGATTCATAAGATTGTATTGGAAGTTTGCACAATTTGTGAATAGCACGCTGAATTATTTTATTAGTGTTGGCTAAACGTAGGCTTACAATACGTACCCTTCCGTCCTTTGATTTATGTGCTTCAACAACTCTTGCTAATCCCCAACATGTTGATGGTAAGTTTGCTTCCGATACTAATACGACATCTCCAGTTGCTATATTGTCATGTTCTTTAGCCCATTTTGTTCTTTTTTGTAGGATGGTGAGGTAATCTCTGTGCCAGCGGTTCCAAAAATGCTGTTGCATTTTTTTTACTAATTTCCATTTGGCCAATGGTGAAATATGTTGCTGCTGTAGATCATCATCTGCCATATCAGTAAATGTACGCCCGATTAAAAAATGAGCCGGCGTTAAGCAATCGATGTCTTCTGATTGGATCACTGCTAATGGTCTTGAATTCATGATAGCCTCGATCTTGTTGAAGTTGTAAATTCCTCTAGAGTAAGTATTGTATCACCAACAACCCTCCCTAGATGAATTTTAGCCTGCTTGACCGCCGCCTCCCATATTCCACCCATATGAGGTGAACCGGGTGGGATAAATTTCCACTCAATTTTATGTTTCAATAGTGCCGCAGCGATGTCCGACGTCTTAGATTTCAAAAGTTGAAATAACTCCCGCAAATGGTTGTTTGCTCCGACAAAGTTTGTACCGTTGTCGGAATACAATGTATGACAACTTCCTCTTCTGGATATAAATCGACTTAGTGCTCCTAGGAAGCTATCGGTTGTGAGATTACACGCAGTCTCTATATGTACAGCCTTCGTACTCAAGCAAACAAATATGCATATGTACACCTTCATGGGTACCTGACCTCTCCTTCTGGTTGGCTGCACCTTGAACGGTCCACAGTAGTCTACACCCACCTTATAGAATGGATGTACATATTGAACTCTTTCCTTCGGTAGGTTCCCCATTAATTGATTTTCTGTTATAGGGCTTTGTTTGATACAGTTGATGCAATTGTGGACTATCGATCTGGATAATATTTTGCCCTTGACTATCCAAAATCTTCGACGAATTATACTAGTGAGAAGACTTACTACCGGATGATTATACAATATATGCGCGTCTCTCACCAAGCATTTCACTGCATGATGGTTCATTGGCAGGATGATAGGATGTCTTGCATTTTAAATGGCACACAAGAATTTTGGATTCGTCCTCCTACCCGAAGAATACTCTGGTCGTCTATAAAGGGATGTAAACTTATTAGATTGCTTCTTTTTGGTAGCGTTCCGTGGTTTTGTAATTCAATCATTTCTGCCGAATACTGAGCTCGTTGAATCTCTCTTATCAGGATGTGTTCCGCTTGTTCGATTTCTTTACGGATCGTATCTCTCTCCCTTTGCCGGTTTTTAAGGTTGCCGATATATCTTCGTATGAGCGCTAATATCTTGGTCATTTTGCTGAAGCTGGAGTATCTGCTAAGGAAATTTTGCATAAAATCGTTCGACGTTACTACAAAATTGTCCGTCTTTGAAGGGCGAAGTTCTTCAGTGGTCATAATTTGTGCTCGTGTGTTCCTTGTTTGTATGACTTTAGTCTGTTCAACGTCGACTAACCATTGAGGTCCAAACCACCACAGCTTACTCTTGGTTAGTTCTATAGCATTTGTACCGCGGGATGCAATATCAGCCGGATTATCCTTGGATGAAACATGCCACCAGCACTCTCGTTTATATAACTGGATTATTTCACTTGATCTGTTCGCAACAAAAGTTGTCCATCGTCTTGGATGTTCGACTAACCAATCTAATACAATTTGTGAATCTGTGAATAGGGAAACATTAGTGATTTTCACAGTTAAGGACTCCTCCACCGATTTCATGAGCTTTGTTAATAACAAAGCACCCATCAATTCCAATCGAGGTAAGCTAATCTGCTTCACCGGTGCTACCCTTGATTTAGATGCAATTATGTTAGAAACTACGCCTTGGCCTGTAACCACTACAGCGTAAACAACGGCAGCATACGCGTTTTCGCTTGCGTCGCAAAAACCAATCAATTTGACTTGGCTGCCTGATTGTATCCATCTTGGAATGCGAATAACGTGGACCTCGCATAAATCATCTTTGATATCCATCCATGCCTTTAGAATGTGTGGGGGAAGCTCATTATCCCAATTCACGCTTTGCATCCAGAGCTTCTGGAACAGAATTTTCGCCTTTATTATTATCGGAGACAACCAGCCAAGTGGGTCATAAATGCGACTCGCGTCTGATAATAATGTGCGCTTCGTGTGTAGATTGCGATTTGGAATGTCAACCTTGAACTGGAATACGTCTTCATATGGATTTCATTGAAGACCTAATACCTTTGATGAATCCGTGTGTTCTCCGATCTCTTTTACCTCTTTCTCCTTGACATCTTTTTCCGTTGTGTTATGAATGAATAATCGGAGTTCGTTGTTGTTTGTGAGAAACTTTCTTAGTTTGAAACCATGCACTCCTAGAGCGTTTGTTACTTGCTCTATTAATTTTTTAGCACATGTTATTGAACTTGCTCCGGTCATTATATCGTCCACATACATGTCATGAAGTATGGCTTCTGCTGCTTCTGGCTGAGTTGGCTGTAGTTGTATACCGATGGTTGTTAGAGTCCGGGTTGCTAAAAAGGCTGCAGGCGCGGTGCCATAAGTTAACGTTTTCAGTTCATATGTATCTGGCTGATGATTTGGACTTATTCGCCATAAAATATTTTGATATTTTCGATCCTCTGGCGACACCCACACTTGTCGGTACATTTTCTCCACGTCCCCACATATCACAAACTCATGTTGTCGAAACTTAACAAGAATATTGATAAGCGGGGTTTGTAGATTGGGGCCAACCATTAGAATATCATTCAACGCCAGCCCTGTAGATGACTTGGTGGAAGCATCAAATACCACACGAAGCTTCGTGGTTAAACTGCTTGCTTTCAGTACTCCGTGGTGTGGTAGATAATATTTATTTTGTTTTTCGAATTTTTGTATTCGTACCATGTGGCCTAACTCCTCATACTCTTCCATGAATGTCTTATACATTTTGCCGAATTCCTCGTCTCGTTCAAACTTTCGTTCCATGGCTTTTAGACGGTTTAAAGCAGCATTGTACGTTGTCCCAAGCATGCTAGCTGATTGTTTGAATGGTAACTTTACTTCGAATCTATTGTCTTGCACTTGCTTGGTCGTTGTTAGGAACAAATCTTCGCATTTTTGCTCTTCTGGGGTTTGTTTTATGCATTTGGGAACTTCTTCTATTTCCCAAAACCTGCGAAGTAATTTATCGATATCTAACAATATATTAAAATTCTTTACCTCGCTATTGGATTGATATTGCGCTGATTCCGTTTTCCCAGCTACTATCCAACCGAAAATGGTCCGTAACGCTCGTAGACCGCTTGGTAGTTGTAGGTTTTCCTTTTGTATTGCCTTAAAAAATATATCTACCCCTAGTAGTATATCAATGTGGCCGCGTTTGTTATATGTTGGATCAGCCAAAAGTAATCCATTCAGCATTCGCAGATCTTCCTCTGCTAATGTGAAATCGCTGAATGTGCCCGATACCTTCGGTATGATGAACGCTTGAGTCGTCAATGTGGTTGTACTATCGTTGGCTGCTATTACTAGATCAACTGATCCCTTAGTTGTTCCCACTCCAGTTTCGCCTAACCCTTTCACCAAAATTCTGGCATTTTTACGCGTGATGTTTAGATTCTGCATGCACGCCTCTGTGATGAAGGACTCTTGCGATGCCGAGTCGAGTAATGCTCGATAAGTCTGCCATTCGCCATTATCATCTTTAATTTTTACCAGTGCAGTTGGTAGTATTCCTCCTCGAGTTGCATGGATTGTAGCGTACGTCATTTTAACTTCGGCTTCACTACGGTTTTCTGTTGTTTCCTGAATTGTGGGTGAGGCAATATTAACGTTTGCACTTACCATGCTACTCTCGACAGAAGTGCTTCCATCTCGTGATGACCCGTGGAGTGATGTATGATGCTTCCTTTGACAATGTTGGCACCTAGCTTTCGATCTGCAATCTTGCACCCTATGACCGCCATATAAACAATTGTAGCATCTATTGCTCCCTTTTATTGCCTCCGATTTCTCAGTTGACGTCATGCTTTTGTACCTGTCACAATCATGGATTCTATGACCGTTTTGTTTGCAAATCGGACATAGTATAGTTGGAGACATTGCAACAGGATAAGCTCTAGTAGTTGATGGTCGAATCGGAGCAATCTTCTTTGCATAGTCTTTGGTTGATTCTAACATGTCTATACGCCTTCCAAGAAATACCAACAAATCGTCGATCGTCGGAAAATCTTTCTCTGCGATGTCCCTTGCCCAAAGAGACCTGGTTTCATTGTCAAGTTTGTTTATTGCAATGTGCACTAACCAAGGATCCCTTTTCTCAGCATTTGGCCCTAATGCCTTAAGTCCTCTAAGCGATTCGTCGAGTGTATCGGTTAACTTCCTGATATTAATCGCATTCGGTTGTGTAATGTTTGGCTGATCTAAGTACGTTTTAATGAACGCGTTTACTGCATGGCGCTTCCTGTCATACCGCTTAATAAGCTTTTGAAACGCCTCGTGGTAATTGGCATCGGTGACAGCAAGGTGGCGAATTAGGGCTGCTGCTTCTCCTTTCAACAGACCTCTAAGGTATTGTAATTTCTGAGCTCCAGTCAGATTATCCCTGTCGTGAATGGTAGAGCTATAAATATCAAAAAACGATTGCCACTCCATGTAATCGCCATCGAATGTCGGAATATTAATTTTTGGCAATCGTACCTCGATTGTTGAATGCTCGGAACCATTCGTGGCACTGTCGTTTTGCTTTATAGTCGAAAGGCTATGCTTCCTCATGGACGCGTTCAGTCCCGCAAGCACTATATAGTAGCTGTCCTCGAAATCGGAATGGTCTGATTCCACTTTCTCATCTTGATCAAACATCTGGCGTTCAATAGCCATGAATTCGGTTAATAGTTTCTGTGCTCTATCTAGCTTTACGTTTATCTCATCTGTGCTAGCGTTATCTAAATTACCTCGCACAAAGTTAACTAGCTTAGTCATGGAACCCTTAATAACCACTCGCTGTCTTTTCAACCCCTCCATTTTGCACTATTTAGGTATTCACTAATTAATTTTATATCCTTTTTTTTTTTTAGAAAACGTTTACAACTGCTTATTACATACACAACACTGAATGTTAACTTGCACTATAAGTAATAAGACGCGTAAATAAACTGTCTTATAATTAATTTTATTAACACTCGTTATGATTTAACTGTTTATTGAATTACGGAACTTTCGGATCTGGCGGCTTTACTATTACAAGCCAACCGCAATTCAACGACACCGATTGAAATTAATTTGGGATCACTTATTTGTAATTTTATTTAATTGTGAATAAATAATGAAGAGTTTTACTTGCCACTATATTAAGGCGTCTATATTATAGTTTCCTTTCTCAAGATGTAACCAAGCGCTATTTGCTGGCTTCGCTTAGCGGTGTTCTATATCTCCGTTATTATTTACCGTTGGATTTTAGCTCCTATGATGTGTGGACTGAAGATTTAGTCCCTGTTTCGGCGCCAATGTTTTGTCCGGATAATTGTTATTCGACACTCCAAGAAATAATTAGAATTATTTTAGCTCCTTATTTCTGCTTGTTGTTGTCGCTCCTTATCCACTTAGATGATCTTTTTAATAGATATTTTAATGATAACACTTGATGCTTTCACGTTAATTTCTGAATTTATTCTACATTTTATTTTTATCCTTCTTTACAAAATTTTCTGTATTTTTAGAAAACTGGTTATAAACCGCCAATAATTATAATTTTGCCTATGGAGACATCTATTATAATTATTTTACATTATATAATTTTTTTTTAAATGATAAAATAATACTGCCATCTCTTATCGACTAGTAAAACTAATTTTATAAAGTTCCATGTACACTACATAAATTGAGCTAATTTTAATTCATTTTTACATTACTAACGAGCTGTCAAATTTTTAATGTAAATAAACAAAATGTTGTGTGCATTGTGATTATGAGTGCAGACAATTAAATATAAGATAAGTAAAAGTTTATAGTTTACAATAGTATAAATGGTCTTAAATCTAAATGTTGATTTCCTTTTAGGTCATCTTGAGGATTTGGATGATGCATATGTCCAGCGTTAACACTGATCTCTTTCAGTGTTGCCCAATTAACTTGTGAATTTCATATAATCGTATTGGAAGGGATTCGTGCATTCTACTCTCTACTATCGCAATTAATGCGATTCGATCAACAGGAAAGGCGTCGTCTTCCATCACGGCGGAATCGATCAATAGGATAGGCGCCTTCTTCCATCATGACAATGCCAGGCCACACACACATTTGATGACTCGGCTTTTGAGAGAGCTTGGCTGGCAAGTTTTGCCCGGACGTTAGTTATCCTGTCCCACTATCATTTGCTTCGCTCTCTGCAATATTCTCTAAACCCTTTCAGACCCGAACCTTCGTTTAAAAATTTAATCACTGTTTTTATGTGGTTTTTAGTTAATTTGGGGTCGTAGAATTCAAATATATCAATAAAATTACATTATGGCTGCTGCCAAGAAAGTTACGGCGTGGCAACATATGGTGCCAAATCGACCAAACAGTTACAAAGTAAAATGATAAGACAAAATAATTTTCAGTACTATTTATTTCAAGTTTTATTTTAAATAAAATCACATTTTAGTTATCAAATGTTATTTAACTTATTTCTAATAAAAATAAATTTAATTCAGTCTTACGTTTGCAAATAAAAGGAAGTAAAATCACAAATAAAATAAAAAGTTACAACAATTTCATAAATTAATTGAAAAATAACAAGTATGTTATGCCTAAAAATTATTTAGTGTGGAATAATAAAAAACAATTATTTTTGCCAGTTATACACAAATGCACTTTACATTTAATGCAGACAATTCTGGAGCGTGATGAACAGCTAAGTCGTTTACACCGATATGCGGAATGTGATTCCTCAAATTTTGGTAGATGGTTAAAGCCATCGAAACGAATATCTGCTACTGGCCTTACTTCATGACAACGGCGAACCGAATCGAGATCTAATTCTGAATCTTCGTTTAATCGTTTCCTATTATGTAGTTGTACGTTGGTCAGACTATGGGCAACATTTAATTTAAATTCAACAAGGCTCAATGTGTCGTTAATTGTTAATTTGTTATCTTCGCAAAGCTTCTTGTATTCTAGATAACTAGCACATAGCGCAACATCAATAAAATGAGTCATTACACGAAGTGTCCATTTATTTGATTTAATAAATATGCGGTAGTAACTCATGTACTGGTCAAAGAGATCCACACCACCCATCCCACCATTGAACTTCTTTACAATTGTAGGCTGACTAATCTCAACATACTTTTTATCTTTTTTGTCCCAACGTTTCTCCTTTTCTAGTAGGCCTATCCCGCAATAGTTGGATGCTAGGTGCACTGATCTGTTATCTTGCCACTTCACCAATACAATATTACCATCCCGATTGACAATTTCTTCAGCACTACCCCGCCCTTGCTTTTTCAATACCGAGTCTGTGCTAAAGTTTGGATTATTAAACCTATTAATTCTGATTTTGCCAGCTGCGTTAATTTGCTTCTGCGAGAGTATTTCAAATAACTGATAACTGGAGAAAAAGTTATCAAAAAAGAGTGTGTGGCCTGGTAATTTAAGACGACTTATTAAATGAAGCACCACAGCTGCGCCAAGACCTACACGCGCCCGATCAAAACTTGAAATCTCCGTTTGTGTTCCCTGATATAAAACAAAATCATAGGGATATCCTGATTTTCCACACAAAACAAATACTTTGAGACCCCAAGGACATGGTTTACCCTTAACATATTGCTTAATATTCAACCGACCTTTAAATGGTATTATCTGTTCATCAACAGAAAGAGTTTCTTCCACCGGAAATTCTAAGCATCGTCGTCGTACGCAGTTGATAAGTGGTCGAGTTTTTATAAATTTATCTTTACAATCGAGCGGAATTGTTTCGTTATCAATAAAGTGTATATGAGACCTAAGCCAGAAAAATCTGTCCCTGGTCATAACTGGTGCAATTGATTGTATTTGCAATTCACGGCTCCAAAACATCCTACATCGCGGTAGTTTTATTACTCCCATTAGCAAATGTATTCCAAAAAGTTTCATTATTTCACTGGGTGTTGTGTGTTTAAAACCAGAGCGACCCTTTTGTATAGCGTACATGTTTGTATAAAGTGCAATTTCTTCATACATTTGCTGTGGTATATACTTTTCAAATATTTGTAACGGCGTTCTGGATTCCATCGAAGTTTGAGTTGGCTCAGCTGTTTGAAAAATGAACGATGCTGGTTCAAATGGACGTCGTCTCCAAGCTATATCATTTTTTTCGGTGATTTTATAATTATTTTGCCGTCCTACAAATTCAATTTCGTTATGGCTGTTAAATAGGGGATATTCAGTTTGATCACCAACCACGCCTTCGCCCTCTGAGACGATACTCGTATCTGCCAAATCATCATCGACTTCAAATCTCTCATTAACTTCTAATATTTCAATAGCATCACTATCTTTATGTTCGGGAACTTCGTCAATATCTATTTCGCCGTCAACGTCTTCATCCAGCTCAATGTCAGATTCATTTGCCATAATAAGATCGGCGGCTTCTTGCAATGAGTAAAAATTTTTTCGTTGCGACATTTTACCTACAAATGCATACAGAATTCTAATGTAATGTTATGTTACTTGTTACGTTTCACTCGATTTGGCAACAAATGATGACATGGCAACATATGTTGCCATTACACATCAGTATATTTGGCAACATTTGTGGTCATGACAATTTTATAATTTATTCAAAAGCAAGTGACAAATATTTCGATATTTTATCGATTATATAACAAAAAACTGTTAACAAAACTAAATAAATACAATAGTCTTCAAAAAACAAAATTATAATAACATAAATAGCCAATAAAACTTACGGTTTTCAACAGTACAAAGTTTTTCGGTCCGTGTCACACTAAAATCACTAATATACTAATTTTTTGTACATTTGGAGGGAAAAATGACAACCAAACGACATTATATTATATTGAAGAAAGAGACAATAGGATAAAAATGTGTGAAAAAGCAAATGTAATAGCTTAAACAATTAAGAATAGGCCTTGGCAACATATGTTGCCGCAAGGTCCCAAAGGGTTAATGGTGTACAGTTGACTTAAAAAAAAGCCTGTGAAAAATCCTTGGTTCAGTTTTTCGCCCCGCAATCCCAGAAGTTGAACAGTGGTAAAAGGTTGAGAGCCCGGATTTTTTTTGTGGAGATATTTGAAAAATACAGTTTTTACACAGGCTCCGACAACTAGAGAAAATATGATAGAGCGAACCATGAAAGCTTGCAGAAGCATACCGCAGCATGTGCTCTTATCAACTGTTCCAAGTTTTCAATGAAGAACACAAATGTGTATTGATAATTATGGAGACATTTTTTAACATTTAATTCGGTGAAACGTAAAATTAAAGTTTTACTTGAATTTTTCTTTATTTTGCTTCCATTGGTTGAAACATGACTTATGTCTCGATTGGAAAGAAATTTTCCGGTTTTTATCTTATTTGATAGGACCCAAATGGGACCTGGAAATCCATTCTGCTAGTGCTGTTCTATCCTAAATCACCTTTTCATGAAAAAGAATCCTCTTAAAAATTTAGTTGTGCTTCGAACCTCAAAAAACAAATACAAATTTTTTGATTAACAGGAAAAATTTCATTAAAATTCTATTTTTTATCTAATGGCTATTGGAATAGCTTCTATATTATGAATCTGAGTAAAAAAGGCTGATCGTTTGGTTCTTTATTTTTGGTAAGGAATAAAAAATTACTTGATGTTATTATTAAAAAACCTGACCTCGAAATCTCCTTTGACCCTTATCATGATACTATATGGCTGAATGTAAAAATTCATTAGCTTTCAGAACCCAGAGTCAAGAATGGGTGTTTCCATTAAAATAAACCGACTTGACCTTGAAATGACCTTTAATCTCTAACATGATACTGTATGGCTATACGTAGAATCCCTCGCGCATTTAGAATACGTAGTCAAAAATAGGTATTCCCATTAAAAAACCGACTTGACCTTGAAATTTGACCTCAAAGTCAAATTTAAGATCATCAATTGATCTCCCACCTAACAATTGTGCAGCTTTTGTATTGACACTTTTTTGATTTAGGCCTTCTCCTGGGAGTTACTTGAGTGGATTTTTTAAAATGCGTCACCCTATATATATATATATATATATATATATATATATATATATATATATATATATATATATATATATATATATATATATATATATATATATATATATGTATATAGTATAAGTTCTTTCTATGAAATATCACTCTGGGTATTTCTCTTATAGAAAACGCACATTGAAAGGTCTGCAGGTTAATAAATGCTGTATTTCATTATTCTCAAATAGCAGACTCGTCCGCTCGAACTGAAAAGAATTTCAAAACAGAGTCGATCCAATACACCACAAACAAATAGAATCGATCCCACTTCAAACTCCCAATTTCGGTTGTGTTTCCCAAATACCTATCGATTACATGCATTGCGTGCTATTAGGAGTCACAAAGCAGCTATTGTCGGCTTCGACTAAGTGATGAAAATTTGGTTATTCCTTATCCCAGGACAAAATAAATATAATTTCAGATAGTTTGTAAAAAATCAAACTACCATTTGAATTTAATTGACAACCCAGACGTCTAGAAGAATTTGGAAAATGGAGGGTTCTACAGTTGTATTGAAAAATAGATGTTCCTCGCGACAATATAGACATTTTGCAAGTTTCTTGTTTCCATCTTACATTTTATGGAATTTCCATCCTATTAAACCACAAGTACTTCCAAACTAAGAATTTTGTGGCTACTAGACTGCTACAACGATTTGCACTTAGCACAAGAATGTAATGTTCTGCCGCATTAAACGATATAACTGCTTTTAAATTTGCAAACATTTTATCATCTGTTAAAACACAAATTAAAACTGGGTCTTTACCTTTGAAGTAATTATATAATAGACTTATAGAAAAGTATTACTTAAAACCTATTCCAATATATAAAAACTTTTCTATTTTGAAATATTAGCTGCATTTCTTGACGCATAGTGATCCGGATCAGATCAAAATTTACATGTGAAGCAATAGCAACATTTGATCCAACATTCGTTTTGGATCACAAATGGTGATCTAAAAATAGTTGAACAATATTTTGTAGTTGAACAATATTTTGTAAAGACAAAGAATATAATGAATATAGTACGAGTATGAAGAGGCATTCAAAACGAAACGAGACAAAAAATTGAATTTTGGTGTTTGTTTGTTTTACGCATTTTTGTGTCGTTTCATGAGACATGTTCTGATCCGGATCAGATCAAACGTCAAGAAATGCGGCTATTATTTCGGAAACCAAGTTAAAACGGTTTTATTAAAGAATTATAAATTATCTGTCGAATTCCTCAACAATTATTGCCTAATTCAAACACATATTTTCAAAATCGGCTTTATTCTTAAAACCAAATCACAATACATTTCGAAGCTTTTAAAGTTCTTCTAAATTTATCAGACTTTTTCGACATACCTTTTAAATCGTCGTTGTTGAATATATACCTATATACTTACATATTCTACTCAGTTCCAATTAGTTTCCTCAAATGTAATCAAATTTTGTATTTCCGGTAGAACATTCAAAATCATTAAAATTCAATCAGAACATTTTATAGTTTATTCACCATTAATACGTACTTCTACTAATTCAGATAACCAACCGTAAACCAAAGTATGAAAGTACGTATATTAAAGGAAAAATATAATATTTTATCCGAACGTATAATACCAAATCAACCTTGATTATACTAGAACAATCTTGATGTAAATAGAGCCGGCATGTGAAAAATAAACTTAAAATAAGGGATACAGAAACACCAAAAATTCATTTATTTTCATATAGTTCGTATGGAAAAACGCGATTTCGATTGACGAAAAAACATGAATTAAAAGTTTAACCCAGTTAAATAATTTTTTCTAACATCGCTATAAAACAACTCAATGTCTTACTTATTTAAACATAGGATCTTAAATTTCCTGATTTTCCAGCAATAAACAAAAGAAAATAAGGGAGGTTAAATTAAAAAACATTCTACAACACTAACAATATGTATTTAAAATAAAATCAATTTAATGACGTCATGATTTGTCCACATCTAAAACCAATGGCAACAATCGAAATTAAAATAAATCAAACAGAGCTAAACAGAAAAACTTAAATCAATACAATGAGCGTGAAGAAAATAAAAAATCGAAACAATCTAGCATGCTTCGCAAATTCAAAATAACAACAGAACGATATTCAAATTCAAATTTGAATAGAGGCAATGAAAGAGATGATTATTGTATTGTTTGTAAATTTCAAGTTATTAGTTTATGACGCAT